>VSMD01070656.1:0-50761 GCA_008750895.1 Mirza zaza
TTTTCATTTTCATTCAATATTTTCTAATTACTCTTCTTCCTTGATTCATGGGAATTTACTAATATTTGGGAATTTTCTACATACCTTTTTGTTATTGATTTCTAGTTTAATTTTATTGTGTTCAGAGAACATACTTTGTATCATTTCAATTTTTAAACATATATTAAAGATGTTTTTTTATGGCCCATAATATGGTATATTTTGGTGACTATTCTACATGCACTTGAAAAGCATCTATAAGAATATACATTCTGCTGTCGTTGGGTGGAGTTTTATATAAATGTCAATTAGAGCAAGTTGGTTGATAATTTTTTCAAATCTTCTATATATCTGGTAAATAATTTTTTACTTATTCTATCAGTTATTGAGAAGAGTCTAGAAATATCCAATTGTAATTATGAATTTGCTTATTTCTCTTTTCAGTTTTACCATTTTTTATTTTATATACTTTGTAGTACTAAGTAAAAAAATAATTGGGATTGTTATGTTTTCTTGGTGAATTGGTCCCTTTATGTAATATTCCTCTTTATCCCTGGCAATATTCCTAGTTTTGAACTAATTTGTCTTATAATATTAATATAGTCAATCCAACTTTTTTTTGATTAATGTTTACGTGGTATTCCCCGTCTTTTTACTTTATTATATCTATGTCTTCATATTCCTATTTAGGTATTATTTTTTAAATCCAATCTGACAGTCCCTGTCTTTTAATTGGATTGAGACCATTTATATTTAGTGTAATTGTTGATAATGGTTTGGTTGTCTATCCCATCTATTCTTTTTTTTCCTCTTTACTTGCCCTCTCTTGGATTATTTGAACATTTTTTAATGATACCATTGTATCTTCTTTGTTGGCTTACTAATTATACATACTGTTGTAAATTATTTAAATGATTGCTCTAGAGTTAACGATATATTTTAAAGTATTAATCTTAGCTTCAAATAGTATTATACTACTGCATGTATAATGTAAGAGCCTTATATAGTATACTTTCATTTCCTCATTGACATTTGTGTTATTGTCATACATTTTACTTCTACATTTCATGAAACTCACAATGTTAGTGTTTTTGCCTCAGACAGTTGTCTATTTTTGTGATAAAATGTAATATAAAATTTAACTTTTAACCATTTTTTATGAATATTAAAGATTTATTTGACACATCGACTAATTTATATTCCCATCAACAGAGTATATGACAGTGAGTGCTATTGGCCCTCAACAAAAGTGTTTTTTTTTTTTTGCTGCTTCTTTTTTTTTTTCAGCTTTCTATACTTTTAGCCATTTTTTGTTTTTGTTTTTGTTTTTTTGAGACAGAGTCTCGCTTTGTTGCTCAGGCTAGAGTGAGTGCCGTGGCGTCAGCCTAGCTCAAAGCAACTTCAAACTCCTGGGCTCAGGCAATCCTCCTGCCTCCACCTCCCGAGTAGCTGGGACTACAGGCATGCACCACCATGCCTGGCTAATTTTTTCTATATATATATGTATTAGTTGGCCAATTAATTTCTTTCTATTTATAGTAGAGACGGGTTCTCGCTCTTGCTCAGGCTGGTTTCGAACTCCTGACCTTGAGCGATCCACCTGGCTCTGCCTCCCAGAGTGCTAGGATTATAGGCATGAGCTACCGCACCCGGCCTACTTTTAGCCATTTTTAAATGTACAATTCAAAAGTACATTCACGATATTGTACAACCATCAGCACTATCCATTTCCAGAGATTTTCCATTATCCCAGACAAAACTCTTAAGTAATCTGTCTTTTTAAATACACTCCTTTTTACCTTTTGTGTATCATTTTCGATAATTTTAGTTGACCTTTCTTCAGGCTTACTGTTTTTTTTTCCCCCTGTATCTAGTCCTCTGGGTGAAAACTATGTTTTTCATTTTTAACTTTACATTTTGCTTTTTTTTTTTTTTTTGTAGGTAGTATCCATCTTTCTGCCCAAATCCACTCTTGTATGTTGTTTACCTTTTCGACTAAGTACTTTAACGTATTAGTCATAGATATTTTTAAGTCCCTGTTTCATAATTCCAAAATCTGGACAATCATAGGTTTGATCCCATTGAGTCTTTTATATTTCTGTGAAGACCCGTTTTTCCTTGTGTTTTTATGTATCTTATATTTTTTAATTGAATTTTAGACATTATAAGTAAATGAATGGTACAGGCTGAAGTAAGTAGTATGTATCTTCTGAAATGGGCCCAGCATCTTCTGTCAGGCCACTATCATTGGGGTTTGAGTCAATCTAGTCAGAAGTTGGACTAGTTTTGGTTTTTGTTGTAACTATTGATACTTTCATTGTGCCACTGGACTACAAATTCCTTGAGTGGTAGAATGCTATTGCCTTGAACTTTGTGTAGGGCCTGGTATGCCAGAGGGTTTTTCATGGTGTTCCTTTTCTACTGTCTGCTCTTAGCATATCCTGCACTCATGAGTCACAGAAAATGCCTCTCCCCGTTCTCTTGCTTGTCTTCCAGTTGTAGACTGCTATTTGTTATTCAGTGTCAAGTTCCTGGTGGGAACAGAGTGGTTTCTTGGTTCTCTTGTTCCTGTCTCAATGTTGGGCAGGCCTTATACACCTGAGCCTCAGGCTGAGAGACTTTCTCAATATTTCCACCCCACCTCCCACAGTAGCTGAACTTTTGCCTTACATCAGTGCCAGGTCCTTGGTACAAGTGGGTTTCCTGTCCCATCCCCTACATCAGGTTGCTTTTGTTTCTTCCTCTCTAGCAGTAGTGATGTTTCCCTGAGACTATGCCAGGGAAGGTTTCCTGTCTTTCTCCTAGATGCAGATGGCTTTTGCTTCATATGAGAGAGGGGTCCATAATTCTGGCATGTTTTTTGCCTGTCTGTCCACAGTAGTCAGTCACTACCTGTATGACTATACCAATGAGGAGGGTACTTTTTGGTCTTCTGCCCTCATGCTTTCTCGTGAGTATCCAGTGGAAGCCTGTGAAGAAGAGCTGGTGAGTGGTTATCCTCTTGTCTCTCAGGCTTGTAGAGATTCTAAACCTCATATTAGCTCACACCCAGCCTTTAAGAATTGGTTAAAAATCTAGTGGTTTTTTCTTACCCACTTTTATGGTAACCATCTCTTACTCCTGTGCTGTGAGTTGTGAAACAGTTCAACTGTCTTATCTCTCCTCACAAGGACTTGTTACTCTTTGAAATTAAGTTTACATGGTTGCCTTGGCAACCTCACATCTCTGATGGACTAAACATTTTATGTTTTAGATTATCTATTTTGTTCTAATATTTATAATGGGCAGTGGTGATGTTTTCTTGTGGCTTTTAAAATGATAAGTATTACAGAAACAGAACTCTAGAGTTGATTGTCTAGCTGGATCATGTGATTCCCTTTCTTTAAAAGTCCTGTACCTTTGCCTTCAGGGTGAGACCTGAATCCCTTGGCCTGGCCTGCCAAGCCCTTTGTGATCTGGCTCCTGTCCATCTCAACAGTCTCAACTTGCACTGCAGACAAAGGGACCTTTATGTTTCTTATCTGAGTGAATCATAAGTGTTGAAAAAAGTGGTCCTTTTGTGTTTTATTTACCAGTGCCTGAGGGTAATCTTCCAACCTCTGATGAGTATTTCCTTCTTCTAAGATGTGTTAGGATTTTGTTTGTTATCCTTCTTCTGCATATTTAAGCAGGGATTGTGGTTTGATGTAAGCAACATAAGTGTTTATGGAAGTGAGGAAGGAAAAATCCAACAAAATGAAATATTATTCACAAATTAGTTAAATTATGGATGCTGTTGCTCTTGGCTACTGATTAAGATTGGCAAAGAAAATAAAATTATTCCTGAATAAGTATTGAAATCCTCATCTTTATCTGCCAAATCATATTGCAAATAGAAGACAGGTGTTCCATGTATTAGTTCAGCATTTTACAGCTAGTGTATCCAGGTCAGTGTGCCAAATATTGACTCCATCTTCTGCATCCAGAAGCCTCTTCCCTTTACCTAAGGGTACTGTATAAAAGTATTATTTGTCATTTTCCCTATGTACCATGGTATGACAAATATTGGGAAGCCCCAGACTAGAGGATTCCTTACATCCTTCCAAAAAAGTGTTAAGAGTATTCATAGGTTGAGAGTAAAGTAGTTACAGGGTATTAGTAATAATTATAATTAATTCTTAACAAATGGTTAATATGTACAAGGCACTTTGCTTAATGCTTTACTGGTATCATCATTTCATGCTCACATCAGTCCTCTGAGGTACTTGCAATCATCTAAGACACTTACTGAAAGTCATATAGTTAAGTGGCAGAGCTGGGATGTGGACTCATTTTAAAAAGTCTAAGCTTTTAACTATTACGATTTATTTCCTACCTTATTAAATTGTTCATAATTTCTTCTCTCATGTTTTATTTCTCTACTTGTACTTTGGGTACTTGCTCATAGGAAATTGTTTGTCATTGCTATATTAATTAATTCTTCTGATAACAGATGAATTCTTAGAAAGTGACTATAGAAAAAAATATTTTTTCAAATATTATGGGAAAGACCAATGCCTTTTTTTTTTTTTTTTTATTTTTTAAGACAGAGTCTCGCTTTGTTGCCCAGGCTAGAGTGAGTTCCATGGCATCAGCCTAACTCACAGCAACCTCAAACTCCTGGGCTTAAGCAATCCTGCTGCCTCAGCCTCCTGAGTAGCTGGAACTACAGGCATGCACCACCATGCCCGGCTAATTTTTACTATATATATATATATATATATATATATATATATTATGTATTAGTTGGCCAATTAATTTCTTTCTATTTATAGTAGAGACGGGTTCTCGCTCTTGCTCAGGCTGGTTTTGAACTCCTGACCTCGAGCAATCCACCCACCTCGGCCTCCCAGAGTGCTAGGATTACAGGCATGAGCCACAGCGCCCAGCCTGCCTTTCTAATTAACAGAGGTTTTCTGAGCACTGAAGAAGGACTGGCGCCCAGCAATCAGTTGTTATCACATGGCAGGCAAAGTGTGTGCAAGTATGCATGGTGCAGAGTGGGAGTGTAGCTGCTCAGTATTCATGAGTGCCCAACTTGTGACATGTAGATTTTCTTGATTTATTGATAAAGTGATAATGGTTGTTTTCTTATAAAACTTTAGTGCCAGAAATATCAGAGAGCAAACAGATGTTGGAATCATTTATTAGAGTTAAAGGTTAGTGCTAAGGTAATATGAAAGAATCCTAAGCCCTTGTGATCTTTAAGAGGATTCTGAATGTTGAGTAATATTCTTTTATTACCTTTCAGGTGGTGTAGGATGTTAAGATACTCTCAAAGCCCAGAGCTGGAGATATCTTTTGCTAATGTTTTGACTTTAGTGTGAGGTATAATGAATATTTTGTTTGGAATTTTAAATATTTATATCTGTATTTCTTTCCATTCTAGGTTGGTGATGTAGTGGAAGTACAGGCTGATGAAACCTTTCCCTGTGATCTTATTCTTCTATCATCTTGCACCACTGATGGAACCTGTTATGTCACTACAGCCAGTCTTGATGGGGAATCCAATTGTAAGGTAACAGAGACTAAACCTTGTCTAAACATTTTGATCTTTGGATAATCATAAAGTACTGCTTCCCACCACCTCCTGTTCTTTTATTTTACCTTATTTGTCTTATCCTACTCATGTAGGTTTTGTATTTGAAGACCACTGTTATATAACTGACTTTTAACTTCTAAGCAAATACTTATCTTAGAGGAAAGGGTGGTGTTGAGTGGGGAAAAACCATGCCCAAATAGGAGCCACCGCAATTTTTATAGCACTATGTGAATTTACTATTGACACAACTCATTTAATACTTTATTTAGGCTTTTAAAAATAGGAGTAATCATAGGCTGAAACTATGTAAGTATAAAAATAACTTCATGTACTCTAACCTTACAGTTTGATCAGTTTTTATTCTGGAAGTGATGTGTGTTTTCTTTAAGGATTGTTTACACTTGGGATATAAGAAATCTGTCCTGGAGTAATTTGATTGCTTTTTAAAAATACCTTAGTGTGTAGTTTGGCAAATGTATACTTTATTACAGCTAGGAAGAATTATAAGTGAGTTAAAGTAAATTTGGTGAAACTGGGAGACAACTTACTTCTCTTATACTTTCTGGGACAGCCAGTTCTTTGCCATCGTCCAGAACTCCACAGGGCATGAATATGTATCCTCTTTATTTTGACTTTAAGGGGGGATACTGATATGGCTCACCTCTGGGAATATACTTGCAGAGTTCCTGTCCTTGTTCATTCCATCTAGAGTTGGGGACTAGGACTCAGTGTGTGAAAGAAGAACTTTATCTCTTGGATGACTAGTTCTATATTTCAAAAGCATGGTAACGAGCAAGAAGCATTTAAACTATTCAACAACAAAGTTATATTTTAGAGAATGTCAAGATAAAAATCAAGAGATCTACCTATAGATTTCCTAATAGCAAAAAAGTTGTTTAGAGAAAGAAAACTTTCAGGGAGTTTCTTTTTTCAGTTAAGTTGATCTGCTCAAATCAGCTAAAAGTACAGAGGTTTTCAAAAGCAGGAGGCAGTTTTAAATATAGCTCAGGTAGTTCCGTAATATTCCCTGAAGACCATGACAACAGCTATCCCTTCTACGTAAGCGGTGCATTTTTTGAGTCTGTGTTACTGCTTGTTTGATGATATATAAATTGGTTCATTGGAGACTGCCTTGACTTCTGGATGAATCAAGTGCATAATGTACATTAGTAGAATATTCTAACTGTCTGACTAATGTGAGACACATCATCTCCTTGCCCTTCCCACAAAATGTAGCCACTCTGAACGTTTTCAAGATCATTAATTAAGCTATTTGTTAATGGAACTATTAATGTTTTTTTCCTCGATGTTGGCAAAATTTTAGCATTCTTATGACCAAAAAGGTTATGTTCAATTCATATGTGTATGTCTATATTGTCATACACTATAGTGAGAAAAATAATAAGCATCAGTGCTATAAATAAGAGATAAAAATGTATTAAAATTTTCATGGGGTCTTGGTTAATTAGATGTATGCTGCAATTGGAATCCTTTCAGTTGTCTTTATCAAGAAGAGCTTTTAGTTTTTTCATTATCTTTGAAATCCCCTTGCAGCAAGATTATCTTTCTAATTACCTATATTTTAAGAATAATACCATAAAACCTATTAGGTGGGAAATGTGCATCAATATTTGTTTATTTTGCGAAAGCCTCTTATTAAAACAAACTATGTTCCTGGAATTAGTTGGGTGTACAATTATGAAAAGAAACTTTTTGTTGTTGCTTCTGCTTTTTCTTCTGCTTTTGTCTAGACACATTATGCAGTACGTGACACCATTGCACTGTGTACAGCTGAATCCATTGATACCCTCCGAGCAACAATTGAATGTGAACAGCCTCAACCTGACCTCTACAAGTGAGAATCACCTGGTTTCATTTTAATGCTATCTGTTGGCTCTGCTTCTCTTCACCAACAGTATTGCAAAGAAACACCCACCACTTCCCGGCCTACTCTCATTTATGTTTTTATGAGCTGTTCCTTCCTTCTGGCAGGGAAATGAATCAAATTAGCCTTGTTCACTACCAGCCAAAGATAAATCATTGTAGGCCCAGGCATTCTATGATCTTTCTTTTACTTTTGTTACTTATAAACTTGGCCATCTATCATATTTTAAAATTAAGTTATTCCGTAAGACTGTCTGGTCCATCAGGTTGATACAGTAACCAGAGTTAATTAAAACAACAATAAACTCCTTTTACATGCCATCTAACATTAAAGGGAGAAAGGATATCCTCTTAATGCAATTAGTAGGCACTCTAAGCTTTCTTACAATGATCGTGATGCACTAAAGATTGCAAATAGGCAGTTTCTTGTCCACAGTAAACAGTTAAGGGAGCAGTAAAATGGTGTAATTTCCTCTATTTTTGCTATACTTAGGTTCTCTGTAGAAGATTTGCTGATTAACCATCATTGTGGATTGTCAAAAATTTGGTGTTTTATTTTAGACTGGATAGTTTGGTTGATTACAGCATGGTGCTAACGAGGGTAGAGTAACCGGAGGTAAAACAGGTTTTATCTCCATGTGGACTGATTTCATTCTATTCCACCATTACAGATGGCATCCATTACACATCCTAGCCATCTTGTTAATGAACAGTCTTAGTCATAAGTGGTTGAATAGTCCAAGTGGTTAGATGTGATCTATACTAAGACCTAGTAGTAGAAAAACAAAGTATTCATCCTGCCTCAAGAATAATACCCTCTCTCCTTCCCATCAGTTGTTTCCTCTTCCCTTTCCTCTTCTGTATCCACATTGATACTAGGAACTAGGGCCACAAAGTATACCAGCTTTTCTGTCCCTTCAAGGTGGGCTCATAGTGAGCAAAGGAGATAAAACAGTAAAGCTAAGCTTACACTACAGTGTGATAATAGAGGTGAGTACAAGGGCCGTGGGATCACGGAAAAGGGAGTTATTCTGCCTGAGTTAGAGAACAGTATCTATACCCTTACATATTTATAAGGAAACACTCATATTTTTCAGTTGCCTTAAATATGAAGGGGAATGTTATGACAGGGAAGGCTATTCCTAATTCTCCTAGACTAGATCTAATCCCTTGCTATGTGACTTCAGAATACCTGGTACTTCCACCACCCTAGCGGTGATCACTTGTGTTATCATTGCCTGTTTACTTGTATTTCTTGGGACAAGGAACACTTTTTTTCCTTTGCTTATTAGTGTATCTTCAGCACCTTAGTACAGTACTGGCACAATTAATGTATGATGAATGAATGAACAGACCCTTCATATTTTGTGTACATAGTAATATAAAATATTACTGTTTTTCTGGAAAAATGGTGTTTACAATGCAAATTAGAAAACACTCATAATATTTTTGCTAAGGAGGGGTTGGCCTTTTTACCCCATTTTGCAGAAATACAGGTTATCATGTGCTTTGTCATATTAAGTGATTGGATCAAGCTCAGCATTGAGATCAGCTGCAAGACACACGCTGGACATTTCCAAGATAGTAATCAAGTGTTCACTGTCCAAGATCAATGTTACGGTCAAAAGGGTGGTCCCTAGACCAGCAGCATTAGTATTACCTGGAAACTGAAATCAGAAGCTCAGGGATGGGGCTCAGAAATCCGTGATTTAATAAGGCCTCCAGAGATTCTTATGCATGCTCAAGTGTTAGAACTACTGAACTAATGGTTTTTAAAGTGTGTGTTAGCACCAGAAACCTTTCTTCGTGTGAATCTAAAATAGAAGTCACATTATTTATGTAAAAGGTATAAAGGAGAGAAGTGTTGTATGCATGCATAATGCCAGATAGAACTTGAAAATCAATTTAGAATCTTTGTTTACATTCTGGTAATTCATAATATTATTTCAAAAATTAGACAGAAATGTTATATACCTTATCAGTTTAATATAACTTCTTTTTCCAGAAATATAATAGGCTTTTGTAGTTCAGAGTCTAATCTTTTCTGTATTATTTGTATTTTGCTTTCTTCTCATATTTGCGGTACATAGATTTCACCTGGATATAGAAAACACATTTGCAATTATGTTCTTTTTACAGGTTTGTTGGGCGAATCAATATCTATAGTAATAGTCTTGAAGCTGTTGCCAGGTTAGTTTGTTATTTCTTTAATCTGGCCTTTGGCTGGGGGTATATTTTTCTTTTAAATCCACTAAAATATCCAAATACCTTTCTTTATATAAAAGGATATAAAGGTGAATAAGTAACCTTGTAATTGGTAGGATAGTGGTGGTAGGATCTCTGTGTATTGGAGGGTAGGGGGATGTTGGAAATAATGTTTAGCGTTTCCAAAATAGCAGTGCTTCCAACGCTTTGACTGATGTTCCCAGACATGCTCTAGGCACTGTATTTATTGTCCTTGGTTGTACAGTGGCTGACAACATTGGAAATATACTTGGAGAACAGTGGTTTAAGGGAGAGTAATTGAGGGACTAGGCAGTGGATAAAATGCTGGAAGAATTCCTTGGACTTAAGTAAAATGATAGGCTGATCATTTATAATGAGGCAATTCATACAAAAAAGAATGCTTTTTTTCCTCTTTCTAACCTTAATTTTTCCACTTGCCCTTTATAGCCACACTCAGTACAGTATCTATACTCAGAAAGAAGTTAAACACAGAGTTCCCAGTGATCCCGAAAAGGAGGGTTTACTCTCTATAAATACATCAGTGTGTTTTTCCCCACCTTGGTGTTTGCCTTCTAGGTCTTTTTATCTGTGACCCTCTGTTTCTGTTTCTCTATATCTGCTGCTTTGTCCTGTCCTTGTCTATGATCCAATAATTCTTTTATTCCCCTTATCCTTTTCTTTACCACTGTGTGTTGCTGGCTACTTCTTTACTGTGCTTCTATCTGTGCTATACTCTCAAGTAACTTCAGAGAGAGGAATCTTTCAGCTTGTCCTTGGGTGTAAGCAGCTGGTATAAGTAGACAGATAACACTGTGAACCTCTTGGAGATAGATGTGTTTCAGAGCAAAATCTATCCCCACAGTTGATGATGCAGTTGTGTTGTTTGGATACATTGTGGTTGCTTTTTATTTAGGTCTTTGGGACCTGAAAATCTCTTGCTGAAAGGAGCTACACTGAAAAATACTAAGAAGATATATGGTAAACAATTTTTAAGATATATGTATCAGAAATATGCTTTGTAAAGCCTGTGAATAAATAGTGCATGTTAAAAAAAGTGAACATGGCAGATACTGCCATTTAATTAAACCTCTGTTTAGATGTTGGGAATTTATAAGATGGTAAACTAAGATGGAATATGACAAATTTTATATAGAATTAAAAATTATGCTATTAATGATATATCAACTAGTGAGTTGGAAGGGGACTTAGAATTCCCACTTTTATATATTTAGAAATTTATAGAGCTAACGGGGTGGGGAGTTGGTTGACAAGTTCATTTGCAATCCAGGTTTCATTATATTCTGTTATTCTTTAGGAGTTGCTGTTTACACTGGAATGGAAACCAAAATGGCTTTAAACTACCAAGGGAAATCTCAGAAACGTTCTGCTGTTGAAAAGTTAGTGTGCACCACAATTTCCCTAGTTGTTATTGATTGAAATAGTTACTGCTTCAGTAATTCCAAATAACAACCATAATAAGAAACAACTATAATAGCAACTACCATTTTAAACACTTGTTTATGTTCCAGAAACTATGCTCAATTACTTGTATGTCTGATTTCGTTTAGTATTCTGAACAGCTCTGTGAAGTAATTTGTATTAGCTTCTCTACCTTAGAGATGAAGAAATGATCTCAGAGATGGTATATGACTTACCTAAGCTCACATAACTATTAAAGGACAGAGTTTATTTGAACTATAAATTTATTCCTTTTTGTTACTGGAATTAATGGTTTGGGGTCCTCTAGTTACTATATGCAAGTTGGTTCTATAACATAGATAATAGTCTCCTGGAAAATATTGAAGTGATACCTGGTAGATCCTTAAGCTAGGTGCCACTGATATGGCCCTCTCCCTGTCACCTGCATGGATAACCAGTATATCACTGCCACCCTCTCCCTAGCTCCACTTTTAAACTGAAAGAATCTACACTGTGCTTGAGGATTTCGCATTGCTACTGTGCCCTCTACCCCAAACATTTAGAATTCAGGAAAGTGGAGACAGGCTACTCCTTCTATAAGGTTGAGTATTGTGTGTGTGTGTGTGTGTGTGTGTGTGTGTGTGTGTGTGTGGTCACTTTATAGGAACCTTACTAAAGGGGTGTTAAGTTAGTCAGCCATTGTACTTGGGGTGATCAATAAACAGTTCAGGGCTAGTGTTTCCATTTTGCCACTTGAGAGCAATGCTGCAGCTGTGAAAACTGAGGTTCATATGTAATAAAGGCTTGTGCTGTGGTTACACATCATACACAGGAGAAGCTTTAGATAACTGAATAGTTTAATTCATATCTGGCTGATGTCTTAAGTAATTAGGTGGTTTTAAAATCCATACTGTCTTATTTTTCAGATCTATTAATGCCTTCCTGATTGTGTATTTATTTATCTTACTGACCAAAGCTGCAGTATGCACTACTCTAAAGTATGTTTGGCAAAGTACTCCACATAATGATGAACCTTGGTATAACCAAAAGACTCAGAAAGAGCGGGAGACTTTGAAGGTAATTTGTTTTCTGCTGAAAATTCTAACTCTAGAACTTTGTGATCAAGGCCACCCTTTATTGAAATTGCTCAGAGAAATGATACTTTTTGTTAGCTTCTGGGTTTTCTCTTGATTGTATGGTGGCCCTAACGTATTAAATATGTAAGAAGTTTTAGGCTTTTTTTTTCTTTTACTTTGGGCATCTGTGCTTGATTTTAGCTTTTTAAGAGTTTGAAGCAATTCGGCAAGAAGCTCTGGCATTTTAATATGATCTTGTAAGATGTTATAATATGAGCATAATGAATGCCTACATATAAACTTTGATCTCACATTCATATCTAGGGGTAGAGGGAACAAAGAACTTACAGAAGTGAAAAAAGTGTTGACAGAAGATATGTATGCTGAAGAATAATGATAAAATTGAGGGTGTTCTTAATTGTTCTCACATACTGTGATAATTTTGACTACAATGATATAGTGTCATTGGGAAGTTCCTTATTTATAGCAAGAGCAGTGCTTTTAGCATTGAAATAAAAACATAAAAAGTTAACTGTTTCTGTTATACTCATCTGATAGAATGGTTCCTCTAATTAGCATTAACTCTCTCTTTTATTTTAGGTTTTGAAAATGTTCACCGACTTCCTATCATTTATGGTTCTATTCAACTTTATCATTCCTGTCTCCATGTACGTCACAGTAGAAATGCAGAAATTCTTGGGCTCCTTCTTCATTTCATGGGATAAGGACTTTTATGATGAAGAAATTAATGAAGGAGCCCTGGTGAACACATCAGATCTTAATGAAGAACTTGGTCAGGTTAGAACATATTTTCACTTATAATAAATCAATATCGTGAAAATGTATTTTTTTTTTTTGAGACAGAGTCTCGCTTTGTTGCCCAGGCTAGAGTGAGTGCTGTGGCGTCAGCCTAGCTCACAGCAACCTCAAACTCCTAGGCTCAAGCAATCCTGCTGCCTCAGCCTCCCGAGTAGCTGGGACTACAGGCATGCGCCACCATGCCTGGCTAATTTTTTCTATATATATATTAGTTGGCCAATTAATTTCTTTCTATTTTTTTATAGTAGAGATGGGGTCTTGCTCTTGCTCAGGCTGGTTTCGAACTCCTGACCTCGAGCAATCCACCCGCCTCGGCCTCCCAGAGAGCTAGGATTACAGGCGTGAGTCACCGCACCCAGCCGTGAAAATGTATTTTTTTGTATTCTGGATTACCAATGTATGTCCGTCACATTTGGAAATGTGATTCAAAGAAAATTCTTTTATGCAGGCAGGTAATGAATCTAAGCAGTGTTTTCATAGCTATAGCATCAGGTTTTTTGCCTGCATTTTTGAGAAGGATGCAATTTGTGTATTAAATTTGAATGTTACTAAAATTCTCTTTAAAGCTCACTGGGTGATGTTGTTATATTATGAATTAATGCTTTGAAATAGGAAACATGTAGTCTTCATCACCATCTATAACCATTTGTGGATACCAGGGTAGTAAATACAGATATTTTATAATTGCATTTTGTTTCTTAAACAACATTAACCAGAGTTTTCCTATTGACTTTTTCTTGGTACATTCTGATCAAATACTATATAAACCTAGCTAGCAGAGTTGTTTATTCCAGTACAGGAATTTAAATGAAGGGAAAATGTGAGGGCATGTATTCCTCAAAATGCTTTTTGCTTCGTATACCAATGTAACTCAGACTGTGACCTCATTTCTAACCCTGGTGCATTTATTTCCCAATGCAATGCAGTCCAGCTATAATTCTTCAAGTGATGACTTCATAGGTGTTTTTCTTATTAGTATTGAGAACGTTTTTCCCTTTGTTTGAATTTACTGTGTATCATGTAATGATCTTCACAAGTTGAGAGAATTTTTTGGTTTGCATTTGATTCTCATGATATTTTGAATGCCAAGACTGTGGAAATGTCATTTCTATGATAGGGAGATGCAAATTCAGTTAATGGAACTGTGTGGCTGGAACAGGGCCTCACACTTGTTTTAAATGGGGCTTATTTGAATCTATATGTCAAAACACTCTCTTCCTAGGTGTAGCCTTCCCACTGCCTCCACTGTATTTCTGCTCTTGACACAGCCTTTGCCTAAAGGTACATGTGGCCTTCCAGGTCTTTAACTGCAGCCTTTTGATTGAATCCAAATTTTACAGAACAAATTCTTTTATTAAAAGGGGTACAGCAGGGAAAGATGACGCTTTTCTTGCCTCCTTTTGTGCTTAAAAAAGGACTATCTTGAAATCAGAAGACCACAGGTTCCCTAGCCCTAGCCTAAACCAAAGTACCCTCTTAACAACTTCAGTTGAAAAAGTAAAGATTCTCCATATATCATTTTGTTTAGAACTTACTTCAGGACACCAGTATCTCAGGCCATGGAGTCTGCTGAGGCAACAAGAATAGGATAAAAAATTAATGGATGAATGGCCTTTCCCTTGGATATTGTTCCCAGATGATTCTTTTGTTGGTAATTAATGTGAGCTGCCACAACTGATCCTCGCCTTTTTAAACAAGAAGTGTTCATTCTAAGGACAGAGCTTTCTATGTAGAACTACTCTAGTTCCAATAAAAGCCACAATTTTGCAGATTTTCTTTTGCATTAAAAATATTTTGAGTATATAATCCAACTCTGGTGAGCCTTTCCTTGACAGCTACTTTAGTGGTTCACTCTGGATGCTGAATAAATCTGCCTGTTCTAGATTCAGTGCCTGGTTCTGTGATTTAAGCTACCCAAGAATGAACATGGCTAGCTTGGGACTAGCCACAACTATATACTGCAAATAGAATAGCCACGATTTCAAATACAATACTTAATGCTCACCAGAAACAGATAGGATTCCCAGGCCAGGTCACTTGATGAAACTCTTATCTCTTTCTTTCAGATCTCTACCTCAGCAGATTCCATATTACCTTCTTATCAGACTGTATTAACATTGCAGAAAGTAAAGTAGCACTTTGGGTAATGATCTGGTAAATTAGATCAGTGAAAAGGAGCTACAGTTTTCCTTTTAGCCATCACTCCCTTCCTCCACCTAACCTTGCATTTCTGGATGTGATTGTCATTTAGTCAAATCAGTAAGTTAATAGCCAGACCACCACTTCAATTAATAGTGTATAAACTATTTGCCATCATTATCAGCTTGCATGTATAGAAAATCTACCTGAATAAAAATGCAAAGAAGACTTGAAATAGTTTCTTGGGCCATTTAGCGTTCCATGGACCAGTACACACAAAATTAAGTGTAAGAATTTTCCTCTTTGATGAGTCATAATTTAAGATCCCTGGGGCTTTTAATGTTACTAAAGGCAATGTCAATTAATTCCCATCAATACTATTGCTAGCATTTGTTTAACCTCTTTAAAGTGACCCATACTGGTATTTAAAAAAACAAAGATATGTTTAGTATGGTGTTTGATGTGAAAAACAAAAGGAAGTAGACTGTTCAAGTTAGTTGGAAAATAATGGGGTCTTTTATAATTAAACATCAATCATTTAGACAACCAAATGGTTTTAATTCATCTTGAGAAAATTGTAGGGCTAGCCTTCTTCATTTGCCCTCCCAGTCCTGCAGCTATGCCTAACGGTGTAACGTTATAGTCTCAGTATATACTCTAATTCTAATAATTCCAGTGACTGTTCAGCTGCTTCTGTATACCTGGGATGTGTTCTAGGTACCAAGGTTACTATTGTAAAGTGAACAAGAAACTCTCAAATTGTTTACCAGGCCGGGCGTGGTGGCTCACGCCTGTAATCCTAGCACTCTGGGAGGCTGAGGCGGGTGGATTGCTCGAGATCAGGAGTTCGAAACCAGCCTGAGCAAGAGTGAGACCCCGTCTCTACTATAAATAGAAAGAAATTAATTGGCCAACTAATATATATATAGAAAAAAATTAGCCGGGCATGGTGGTGCATGCCTGTAGTCCCAGCTACTCGGGAGGCTGAGGCAGCAGGATTGCTTGAGCCCAGGAATTTGAGGTTTCTGTGAGCTAGGCTGATGCCACGGCACTCACTCTAGCCTGGGTAACAAAGTGAGACTCTGTCTCAAAAAAAAAAAATTGTTTATCATCCATATATTTGGGGAAACACACACATCAGACCTAACTATAGCGATATGATCATAATCAATCAGAAAAAATTAGAGAATGTGGGACAATGGAAAGAGTCTAGTACTGTGTGATTTTGGTTAAGTCAACAGCAGTGACAATCAATAATAAAGCACCTTATGGTTTACAGAACATATTTATTACTGAGCTTTGTTTTTTAATCTAAAGATTAAGTCTTACGCAGCAGGTATTGTAATTTAAGGTTAATATTTAAAGTTCAGAGAGATGAAGAGATTTTCCCAAGGTCACAAAACTAGTAGGTGGTAGAGCCAAGATGGAGTCCAATTATTCCATTAGGTTGAACCATATGAAAATGTTTGACCTACAATATAGGTGATTTCACATGTTCAACATATAGTTCAGAGCTCTTTGTACCCTATAGAAGCTACCTCACTAAGAAATAGAAAAAAAGTGTTATTTTCCTCTTTCCTTCACTATTCTCACACAGCCACTCAACATAACACTTCTGACATAAGATATGTGAGATTTTTTTCCTACACACCAAGCAGTCAGTTCTCCAGTGGAAACCAGTTGGGTGTCCTCTAATTCAATTCAATTTTGACACTACCTACCTGGAGATAGTGTTAGATTCCACAGGTTGAGCGCTCAGTCCCACAAGACTGCTCCCCACTTCTGATGCCAATTGCAAACACAGGTCATATCCTCTGCTTCTGCCTGACCAGTTATAAGTCGGAGTTCCCACAACCCTCGTCCCACTCATTTGATCAACTTGCTAGAGCAGCTCACATAACTCAGGGAAACACTAATGTTTCTTGGTTTATTATAAAACGATATGACAAAGGATATATATGAATAGCCAGATGGAAGACATGCATATGGGATGAGTTATATGAGAAGAGGCACAAAGCTTCCATGCCCCCTCGAGGCTTGCCACCCATCAGGAACCTCCACATGTTCACCTATTTGGAAGTTCTTTGAACCTGTTTTATGGAAGCTCTGCTACATAGGCATGATTGATTAAATCATTGGCCATTGGTTATCAGCTTAACCTTTAGTCCCTCTTCCCTCTCCCACCCCACGTCAAGGGTGGGGCTGAAAGTCCCAATCCTCTAATCATGCCTTGGTCTTTCTAAGATTAGCCCCCATCCTGAAGTTGCATAGGGGCCCCCAGCCACCAGCCATTTTGTTAGCATACTAAAGAAACTCTTACCACTCTAGAGATTCCAAGGGTAATTTTAGGAGCTTTATGTCAGAAAACAGGCAAGAATATCAAATATATATTTTACAATATCATTTTCAATTTAGGTTTTCCATCCATAAAATTATGAGTTTGAGCTTGCTGATATAAAGGAGGCTTTTCAACAAGGCAAAAGAGGAAGAGGTTGCTTTGATAGAATCAAACAGTAGCCTTTCTCTTTATCCCTCACTGTCCTTTAAATATGAGAATACTTTTTAATATGAATCACAACTGACCCCAACTTCCCCTCTTTCTGAGTATATGGCATATATTAGGACAGTGGTTCTGTAAGTATAATACTGAGACCAGCAGCATCAACATCACCTGGGAACTTAGAGATGCAAATTTCAGTAGGTCTGGCCCAACCTCAGACCCACTGAATCAGAAACTCTGGAGGTAAAGCCCAGAGATCTGAGTTTTAACAAGCCCTCCAAATGCTTTTGATGCATGCTGCAGTTTAATAATTGCTGCATTTTGGTATAATTTGTTGGCCTAAACCTGTGAGATTCGACGTATGCAGATCCATACTGCCCAAACAAGTATGTATAGGCAAATAAATTGTACTTTATATTTTAAAGCTTCTACCTTTCATACTAATAAAAGAGATTCTCAAAGGGTTAATGCTCATCCAAGGGCAGGAGGTGAAACAACCCAGAACAGACTTCAGGGGAAAATGAAAGTTAACAATTTTGATCAGCAAAAAAACCCCAAAGAATTTCATTTTATCTGGAAAAATCTACATGATACATGAATAATACCACTTGGATTAATTTAAAGAGAGAATTCAAACTTGGCTAGCTTAACAGGAAGAAAAGGGAAGATTGGAATGCTATATTTGTGCCAGTGCTGGTACCATGAAAAGCTTTGAAAAATAATTAGAAAGCAACTACTGTAGCAGTTCATCTCTTTCTCCCTTACATAATAAAAACCTTAATCTTGTACTTATGCTTGTTCCTGTCAGCCCATACTTTTAACTATTTAAGCATAAATTGCCAAAAAGGAGGATAAAATTGTGGGTTTCCAAAAGCCAGATGTTATAAATAGAAGAGATAAAAAACTGAGATAAAATAGAAATGCCCAAAATGGTTTATTTTAATGGAAAATTGATTCATAGCTTATTTTTTCCATTATTTATGAAAATATCCTTGTCTTATACTTTAACCCATGATTATGAACTCTTTATTTAATTTGGAGACTTCTTTGAGGTATATTAAAAATATGCATAGTATGTTGAAAGAAATTTCAGTTATGTTTTGATCACTATTGACATACTATATTTCCCAATTAGGTAACTGTTAACATTATTATTTCATCTGTCTATATTTTGTAGTTCTTATGTACATTATATAATGTAATGCATTCTACTTTAATGCAGTATTTTTATAGAAAATTTTACTTTTCAAGGGGCAAAAGAAATCCATTAGTTTTTATTTTATTTTGCTACATTGAAGTTAATTTAAGCTCCTATTAAATATTTTAATGGGTAATGTACATACCAGCTCATAAAGTGTATCTATGTGTGTGTGTGTGTCTGAGTGTGAAATAAGTGGTCAATATATTCTTATTTCCCACTTGAAAAATTGTTTTTTTATGTAACTTCTTTGTATCTTAAACAGGTTAACTTAAATTGAGGGGTTCTTAGTTTGATAGAGTGGTTGCATTTTTTTGTTCCTATTAATCTACATTTGAGTAGGTCTACCCTTAGACATACGATACTATTTCGATGTCTTTAAAAATATTCATTTATTTCTCATCTCTTTGATAATACTGCCTCTGTAATTACCTGGACATTTGACAGGAAGTCTTAGAAGAGGTGATTTTCTATGATTTTCCATGGATATGAAAATAGCCCTCCTTTACATTGAATTAAAAATTAATCAGACTGAAGAAACTGCAAATGTATATGTTTGTGTTTTTGTTTTTAGGTGGATTATGTTTTTACAGATAAGACTGGAACACTCACTGAAAACAGCATGGAATTCATTGAATGTTGCATAGATGGGCACAAATATAAAGGTGTAACTCAGGAGGTTGATGGATTATCTCAAACTGATGGACCTTTAACGTATTTTGACAAAGCAGATAAGGTGGAATTTTTTGCATTCCCATTTTATTTGAGAAATCTATCTGTGTATGCATGTGTTAACCCAGCATAGTGGAAAGAATTTTCCAGTAGGCATATAACATAGACTTTTGAATAGCCATTTGTTTATTCTTTTGGCTTCACCTTTCTTGTTTTATTAACAACTCTGGAATTTGTAAACTAGTACAATTTACAAGTAGAGAGAATTGCGGGAAATTACATTTGGGTGAAAGCTTGCCTGTCAGTGTGATCAGAATTTTTTGTGCTTTGTCTTTCAAATATAAGCTCCTTCAAGAGTGATGTCTATTCAAATGATTAAAGTCCCAGAAGTATCTAGGCATTAAATGAACCACAGTCTCCCTACACCTGAGCTATTGGTAGATTGTGAATTAAATACAGAATGAACTCTTTTAGACCATGAAGAAGTCACTGCTTTTGTATAGGTGGCCCTATAATAACCTTAATGAGTTAACACATCCTTTAGGGTATACTAGCTGAGAACCAGGAACTCTGTTGGGTATTAGGAGGATGATATATACCTTATTTTTGAGTATTAGGAATTTATAGATCTGTGTTACTCAGCTTTATTGAGATTATAACACTCTCTCACATTAGTATCTTTTTTCTGTTCACTGCCTAGTTACTGAGTGATCAAAGTGAAAAATAATAGCCATTCTCCTGTTGCTGTTCCACAGAATCGAGAAGAACTCTTTCTGCGTGCCTTGTGTTTATGTCATACTGTGGAAATTAAAATTAATGATGCTGTTGATGGAGCTACAGAATCAGCTGAATTAACCTATATCTCCTCTTCACCAGATGAAATAGCTTTGGTGAAAGGAGCTAAAAAGTAAGCACTTGGTACTTCTAGGAAAGTGAAATCACAAGAGGACAGAAGTTATTTTGGTTTTCCCTGTTCACTTCAATAACCTTATTGTGTACATCTCCTGTTATTTAATATAAAAAAGTGCTTTATCCAGAGGTTTGTGGAAAATTCCCAAACCTAACCAATTAAGACCAAAAAGAAAATAGTGATGCATAGATATCATTTGCCTTATTATTTATGCACGCCAGCCAGAAGTCTGAATATTCGTATTATATTTTGCAAATTATACAACAGTGGCCACTTTTTGTATAGCACATGTTATTTCTGAAGTGCTCCCGGCAATTTTGGTGTCATTTAATAACTGACAGTCCAGTTTTACCCATGAGGCCCAGGATGATTACGTGGCTAAAAGGTCACCCAGTGTGTTAGCTGCAGAATTGGAACTACAAACTGCCTCTCCCATGGTTACGATAATTTGTGGTTTGGCATTGACTTGCTCTGTGTTATCAATTCATTCAGGAAAGGGAAATACAGTTCTATGTTGAGATTATATGAAAGCAAAGAAAAGAATAAACAAGCATGTGTAGCCCAATGTGAGGGAAAATTAATCGTTCTATACAGGTACACAAAGGTCTTTTTTATTGTTTTTGATAGGTACGGGTTCACATTTTTAGGAAATCGGAATGGACATATGATAGTAGAGAACCAAAGAAAAGAAATAGAAGAGTAAGTAGCTCTGTGTTTGATGTTTGTCGGTCACTTCGTAACCCCACAGTCAACTTTAAATGGATTCAGGCAGGGCTGCAAAGGAAATTGATGCCCCTGTAAATATAGGACTCTGCTCTAACAGTTCAGAGTTTTATATAAACTTACTTGGAGTAGAAGCCATTTTTCATAGAATGGCAGAAACGGTGGTTGGCAGTGGAAATTCCAATTTGGTTCACATATGGGTCTAGTAGCCAGAAAGAGAGTCTGCCTGGACTATTTCTGAAATCTAGATTCCATGTCAGGTCTCTAACATGCTCCAGGAAAAATCAGTGAACATACATTAAACCTTCTGCTGTTCAGAACCCTAGCAATCACCCTGGGATTGTAAGCCCAGCCCATAATGGCAGCTTTGGTGTGAACCAGAAGCTTTGTCTTATTCTTGATGTTCAGGTGTGAACCTCAGGGCTAGTACTCTGATGCAGCAGTGTTTCCACCTTTCCTCTTTTGCCACAAAGACCCCAACAAACAAAGCTATTTTGGCTTAATTAGGCTCTGTGATTAATTTAAATTTCTTCATCTGAACTTGATATGTAATTATCTTACCTGACTTCTATTCTGGCCCCTATGGTTTCCTGAGACCCACCTCAGAAACCTGTAATACATGTAGAGGTGCTTTGGGTAATGTGCTCCCTTGAGGAATGATGCTCAAAAGCCCAGCGGAAGGGCCTCTCTGACTGCCAAGGACCCAAGGTCATTGTCAGAGTTCAGATTCTAACCATTCCACAACAGTGCCCCCATCTGGCCAACACCAAAGGAGATGCTGCATGTAAATATATAAACACACTCCCCCCAAACCAATGACCCCCTACTTCCCACCAAAACCAAGCCATATAGTAGATATTTTTATGTTAAATACATGTATCAAAGTTGTTTATTTTAAAAAAAATATTCCCTTACACTCTTTAATAATTAACTCTTAACTCTTTTGTATCCTTTCATTTGATTAATTGTTCAGGCATCCACAGACAAATCTGATCCAATCTCATCATGTCATTCCACAGTTTAAACCCTTCATTGGCTTTCTGTTATTCTTAGGATAAAATACCAAATGGCCTACAGAGTTCAGTTTCCTGCTTCTGCTTACATTTCTTGCTTCATCTCCTGCTGTTTTCTCATCAGTGAGTTTTTTGAGCATTGGTGAACTATTTAAAGTCCCCTATCAGTCATCTTCTCTCATGATGCTATGCCTTTGCACATGCTCTTTCCTCTACTCAGAATGCCATGGTCCTCTTTCTTCATCATGTTACTCTCACAGAACCCAGCTCAGGCACAGCCTCTTCCAGGAAGCCAGCCTTCAGATGGCTTCCTTCTGTGCTCTCCCATCTCTGTGAGTGCCTTTATTATTGTATTCAACAGACTGGGAGAGTAGTTATTATCCTCTGTCTCCATTATATGGTGAGCTCCTTAGCAGATTCATCCTTGTTTCCCCAGCACCTAGTACTGTGCCTGGCACATAGTAGGCACTCCATAGATGCTAGTAAAATAATTGGCAGAGTGGGACTATTTCTAGACTTCTCCAGATACAGCTTAGTGGGACAGCTTTTTGTCCTCCATTCCTACGCAGTCATTCTCCTTACTGTTTTAAGTAATATACAAGAGGATATAAATACCCTGTAACCAACACTGGTGTTCTCTGACAGCATGTTCAGCATGCAGAGAAATTTCAAGATAAGGGAAAGTATGAGTTGTGCACACAACCAGTGGCCCTCATCCAAAGAAGAGAGCTATGTGTTGATCTAAGATGTTAAAATATCTTAAGATTTCTATTGTGTTTTATTTTTCTCAGTGTGATCTATGTATTTTACTTTTCTCATTCCTCTTTTCTTGAAGGTATGAACTTCTTCACACCTTAAACTTTGATTCTGTCCGCCGACGTATGAGTGTAATTGTGAAGACTCAAGAAGGTATATATCTTAAAACTTGATTTTTTCCCCCTTTTTTACTTGTAGGCATATATGTTAATCAACTGTTATCAGGAAAGAGAAACATTTCACATAGTGGTTTTGGATTAGCTAAAGTCATTCAAAGCAGTGGCTTTTGTATGTGCCTTCATGTATTTATTTAACATACGTTTAGTTTGCCAAACTGTCAGTGAGAAAAGCCCTGATCCAACAGTACATGCATTTTCTTGGAAACAGAACTTTATTCCTCTACCCTGGGTGTCCAAACAGGAACTGAAAGGGTGACTTTTGTATGGTTCAGGGTACTGACTAGTCACCAGTAATATTTCCATGTAGCAACTCACTATAGTTGGCAGTTTGGGATTTCTAGCAGTAGAAGCCTTGAGTGCAGAGAGTTGCTGGTTATCCCTCCCTGACCTTTCTGATTCCCCTACTGCTTCATACTCCCTGGATGCAGATGAGGTAGAGATGACTAAGGGCTAGGCTTCTGGGAAAGGGCATTGTGGTTTCACACTGAAGCTTGGGCTCTTTGACAGTAAAGCTTGCTCTTTGCAGGGCAACTGGTGCCATCGTCCCAGGCACACCCCATGTCTTTGAAAGGCCACCATGGTGGTTTGCCTTCTGCTCAGATTCTGCAACACCCAGGGGGGAGCACTCCTGCTTCATTTGCAGGCTTTCGGCATGTGTTTCTGTGTGTATGTGTGTGGCATGCCCAGGTGGTTTGTTTTTAAAATATCCTTAATTTATTTCCCAGTGATTTACTTTTTAGCATTAAATCTGTTCTGAATCCCTTGATGTGAGAATGGGAGATGCAGACAGACTCTTGGGAGAACACATCTACTATATTCATACTTTGTGGTGTGACTGCAAAGTTTATGAAATTGATTTTAGTATGTGACCATGGAATTTGTTTTGTAACTTTTAAACACACTGTAGATTTTTAAGATGAAATGGAAAAAAAAATACTTAACATTTTAAATACTTGTTGTTCTCATATGTGTATATACATATATATATTGTACAAATGGCAAAATGTCTGGGGAAGTGGTCTGCAAAGTTCATTGACCTCAGAGCTACATTTTTTAATTTGTTGAACTCAGCTGTTTCCCTTATAAGGATAAATTGTATGTCTTAGTGCTCAAATATGAATATTCCCTGGGTGCATGATCTAAAGCTGCAATTGTATCAGAATTCTGCAAAGCTATTCTCAAACTTCCAGTGAAAACCATTAAGCCAGCATTTTAGAAGTTAATTTGTAGAGTTTATTCAAAATGACATCAGTTTATTTGAGCTTGAGTTTGCTTATTGACATCTGCAGATGCCATATTCATGGCACCCTAGGCCATGGATGACTACATTTTCAAAAAGAATTAAGTTGCAGCTCCTTGACAAAAGCCCAGCCTTCATGGTTTGCTGGGTGGACTTACATTTTAACAGAGATGCATGTTGTAAACTCTGGCTTATTCGTTGTGCCCATAATAGCCCAAAGAGGTGGTGAATGTTCTCTTGACAGACTAAAGGTCAAGATGTCTCATTCCACTTAGATGAGCTTTGCAAGGTAGGCTCAGAATATACAACACCTGGGTGGGAGACTACCTTAATAGTTCCCAATGCCAGTCTTAAAATTCTAAGTCAAGTACTTTGGTTCTTTATTTTAGGAGACATACTTCTGTTTTGTAAAGGAGCAGACTCCTCAGTTTTCCCCAGGGTGCAAAATCATGAAATTGAGTTAACTAAAGTCCATGTGGAACGTAATGCAATGGTGAGCCTACACCCCTTCTCCTACCAATAAGTATTTTGAGAAATAGAGATGCCATGTTTATAGGAATTGCTATTTAATTGAATGTTTAAATGAATTTTAATTTATTTTTGTGGTCTATTTTTTGTGTTTGGGGATTTAATAATATTACTTTTCTTATTTTAATATAAAACGTTATGCTGGAGCAGGTGTCTGGTCAGAATTTATACCCTTGAAGACTTTTCAAGAATCTTTGTTAAAAGAGCTATTAATTATTTTGTTATTCTGAACCTAATTGAATGTTACCTTTTTAGTTGGAATCTGTTCAATTTTTAAACTAAAAACATGTCAGAATTTCTATTTTATATATATGGGTAAAGCAAGAATATTTAAAAAGAGTGTGTTTTTTTTTCCCCCATTATTATGAGGGTAACTACAGATTTCCTCCTTTACTTCTAGGATGGGTACCGGACACTTTGTGTAGCCTTCAAAGAAATCGCTCCGGATGATTATGAAACAATTAACAGACAGCTTATAGAGGCAAAAATGTCCTTACAAGACAGAGAAGAAAAAATGGAAAAGATTTTTGATGATATTGAGACAAACATGAATTTAATTGGAGCCACTGCAGTGGAAGACAAGTAACTAGAAAATGATACTCTTGTTATTTATGTGACCAGTCATTTATTTTGGGATCTGTCCCAGATTAGTAATTTATTCTCAAGGTTTGAAATCTTTGATGTAGCTTTGTTGTCTTTATGGGCTTAAAGATTCATTTATTGTAGCAAGTATGAAAAATTATACCAGATTTTGAACTGTTTGTGGGAATGATTTTTAAGTTAAATACATGTAACTTAGACCAATGAATCAGTTATCACTAAGATCTTTTGAACATTTACTAAGCCATCAATTTACTTATGCAGATGCTTATGAAATAGGTTTGGCATGTTTAGAGAGAGGTGCTAGAGCCATCATTTGAGCTGGTGCCTGAAAGAAGGGCTAAGATTTTGACAGAGGTGAGCAGAAAGGAAATTCAAGGTAGAGGAAGCAACATGAGAGCTTGATCTAACCTGGTTTAACAGACCAGAGTGTTTTTGCATAGTTTAAAATAATATGGTTTTAACTATACAGGCTGAGCTCTTTCAGACATAATTTTAGGATTCCGGCATTGATCTACTTGAAATAATAAGTTTAGATTCTTAATATTTTGGGCGTTTTCTAAAAATTATAAATGAAAGTCATTTATATTACTTAATCAAACAAAAAGTTACAAACATATATTCAGCCACATTGGAAGGTATCAAAATTCTAATGAAATTCATTTAGTCTAATTTCATTGTTATTCTATGGCCAGAAGGAACCCAAAGTAAATATTATTTTTGTATCCTTGCCTTTCAGAATTATACTTAAATTTTCATTCCATTCTTTGCATTCTTGTTCTTAAAGCTCTTCAGGGATGGGGATTTACTAACTTCTCTTAGTATCTGATTAGAATGTGTTTGGCTTTTTATATTTTGAACCATGTTAAGTGTTTGTGTGATGAGATATAACATGTCATGAAATTTGCCAAAGCGACAATAAATATAAATGTTTGGTGAGTTTCTGAACATTTTAGCTTACAGTGACAATTCTTAATTCTGCCACTGGATACTAGTTACCTGAAAGGGATCAGAAACTTTTCCAAACTTCATTGTTTGAAACTCACTTTAGTATTTAAAACTATGTCAGAGATAACACTCTCACAATGAATAGGGGATATATAAGAAAACCAACCATGATAAGGTGTCAGGACTCTAGAATTGCTATGAATTGTAAAAACATTCTCTTTAGCAAGTCTTTTTGTAGAATCTTGATAAGGCATTTTAGAGGATAACAAGGTTTCCTTTGTGTTACCAGGCTACAAGATCAAGCTGCGGAGACCATTGAAGCTCTACATGCAGCAGGCCTGAAAGTCTGGGTGCTTACTGGAGACAAGATGGAGACAGCAAAATCCACGTGCTATGCCTGCCGCCTTTTCCAAACCAACACTGAGCTCTTGGAACTAACCACAAAAACTATTGAAGAAAGTGAAAGGAAAGAAGATCGATTACATGAATTGTTGACAGAATATCGTAAGAAGTTGCTGCGTGAATTTCCTAAAAGTACTAGAAGCCTTAAAAAGTAAGAAAGTACATCAGTTTCTTATATTTAGACATTGGTACAGATGTAAATCATAGCTGTTTAAGCAACAAGCTGATTTTCTGTAATTTATCATTTTCCATTTGTAGGTATTTTATCCTTACAAGTTAAAATCTTCCCTGAGACTTGGCTAATGGCCCATTTAAAATTATTTGGCACTTTCCACCTCTCTTTTAACTTAAAAGAAAACTCAGAATTTTTCAGGGTTTAGAAAAATAGTTCAATTTTTAAATGTTTATAGTATGAGTATTCAATATTGATATTCTGGCCTGGTCTATTTTAAGAAAAAATATTCCTTTTCATGGTCTCTTAAATTGAATGTAATAAAATCAGTCTTTATAATAGTTTCCATTCACTTTGAGTTCTGGAACACTTTTCTATGGATTCTCATGCCCCAGAACTCCAAAGGGAACCAAATACTTGCTAACATGGCCACATCGACTCTGCTTTCAGCTAGCTGTTTAGGAAGAACTTGTGGAATTTAAGAGTGTCAAATAAAGCCACTTAGCCATAATAATTCAATGACCAGCAATATATCTTCTATACTTCCCATCGATCAAGGCTCAGCCTTGTCTGAGCCAATTACTTGAATTTACCTTGGTCATAAGCAAATTGATTTCCTTTTTTGGAATGCTATTGAATTTGCCTGCACTAACACAAGAGACCCCTGAGCAATATTATTTTTCATTTCTAGAGCACACTTCATGATCCACGAACAGTGTTAAGTGCTTTGTATGATTAATCTCATTTAATCAATATTAACAACCTAATTAGGCAATTGTATTTTCTTCATTTTACAGATAGGGAAGCTGAAGCTCAGCAAGATGAAATGGCTTGTTCAAGATTACTCAACTATTAAGGAGTTGAACAAGTCTATCCAATTCCAGGGTCCATGCTTTTAAACTATGCTATATCTAGATCCTCTTCTCTAATGTTTAAACTTAGCCTTAAAAATGAATAGCCCACAAAACATTTGTACCCTCATAATGTGCTGAAATAAATAAAAAAAATTAATAGTCCAAATTCACAAAGCTATGGCCAAGTCTAAAACAGCTGTTCTTCTGGTATTTGGGCATCAGTGAGAATAAACAGGTTTTTATTAATTGCCTATGAGAAATATTTCTTTTCTTTAGCTAAATAGTACTTATAAAGATAGTCAAAATTATATGAATTTTACTTGTCCTTTTGTTTTAGTCTGCTTAGGCAGGCATAACAAAATACCATAGATTTGGTGGCTTAAACAACAGAAATTTATTTCTCACAGTTCTAGCAGCTAAAAGTCTGTGACTGGAGTGCCAGCATGGTTGGTTTCTGATGAGGGCCCTCTTCCTTGCTTGCAGATGGCTGCCTTCTTCCTGTGTCCTCACTTGGCAGAGGGAGTTCTAGTGTCTCTTCCTCTTCTAAGGGCAGTAAACCAATCATGGGAACCCTACCTTCATTAACTCATCTAAACCTAATTGCCTCCCAAAGGCCCCATCTTCTAATACCATAACATTGGGAGTTAGGGATTCAACAGATACATTTTGGAAAAACATAATTCATTCCATAATAGGCACAATTCCCATCATGAAGGCCCTACCCTCTTGACCTTATCTAAACTTAATCGCTTCCTAAAGGCCCCATCTCCAAGTAACATCACATTGGGGGTAGGGCTTCAACATGTGAACTTTGGAGGAACACAGTTCAGTTCATAGCACTATTTAACAGCTCTGGGGCACTTTTGCAAAAGCCAAGGTGTATGGAAAACTTATCACACCATCACCATCTCAGATCAACCCCTCTTCCTGATTATCTGTTTGGAGTCGGGACAGAGGCTTCAGACTCAGAATCGCCTTTGCCAGCTTCTTCTGCTCCTTTGCACCTTCCACTTCAAATCAACCTCCAAGCCTTATCCTGTTCCCATTCTCACCATAAGTGCCCCACATCAGAGGCCTAGCACCTTGCATCTCAGATCCGTTATGCCCCTCTGCCAGGTGAGTGGTCTTTAAGTGAAGCACTATTTATATCACAACCATGCTCTGAAACCTGTAGTGGTTCTCCATTATCCAGAGATTCAGGTACACCAAAGGCCTTAAGTGACCTTTTCACTTTGCTTTCCCAGTACACCACAGCATTCATTCTCTCCCTTCACCTCTTTCTTCCCTATCTTTCAAGTCCCATTTTAGATATCACACCACCAAGAACCCACTGTTCTTTCCCGTGTGATTTATTAACTCAATAACTGGGTGTTAACCATTTATTATCTTGTTTGGTCCGGTATGTTCCCTCATGTATGCTTCTGTCACTGTAATTTTTTTTTTTTAGAGAATAGAAAATCTCTTTAGTCAATAATTCTTTGTATTCTCCTATACGGCCTGGTTATAGTTGGCTATTACAAATATTGCTTGATTGATTATTCAGCTGCTGTTTTCTGGCCAGTAAGTCAGCTATATGAGTAGGGTTACAAAGAAAGAGAACACATGATGGTTGTTTCTTTAATTAGTGAATAAAAAGTACTCATAAAATTATGAAGCAAAATATGGATAAGTACAATGTATTATGATGTTAGCAGTATATACTGAAGAAATATGGACTAAATGAGTGTTGAGGTATATTAGGCCCTCACTGTTCAAAGTTTAGTCCATAGCATAGCAGCTCCATTGTCACTGGGCAGCTTATTAGAAATGCAAAATCTCATGTCCCACCCCAGACCTACTGAAACAGAATCTGCATTTTTACAAGATCCCCAGGTGATTCCTTTGTATCATAAAACGTTTTGTAGCATTAAATTAGATAGCTGAATCTGTAACTATGAGATCCTTCTGTGTCTAATGCTTCTACCACCATGGTTCTCAAATTGCACACAAGATTCCCTGAACAAAAACTGAATAACCACTGTTTTTTTAATTGCAAAAAGAATTTTAATTGCTAGAATTTTCTCAGTTGTAAGTTTTCTCCCATATATTTTTCTTAAATATCTTAGGTAATAAGAACCACCTAGGGAGATTTTAAAATATACCTGTGTATAGCCAAGCCCTGCCCAAGATACTGTGATTTAATTGGTCTGGGGATGGACAATTTTTTAAAGCCACCCAGATATTTCTAACAGGAAGATTAGGGTTGGGAACTGCTAAGCTAGTATAAATAATACTTATTTAAGGAATATATATCAGTATTGTATAACATTCTTTAATGAACATCATGTCTTCTAGATACTGTCATATTTGAGAGGCCATCTTCTATGGATAGGTATTTTCACTCAGGCAAATATATTAGAGAAAGGTCTCTATGATTTGTTTACCCTAAAACCATTTTGTCTTTTCCCCATGTTGTTAGGGAGTTTCAATTAACTGATGATTTGTCTTTATTTATATCAGAGTTTGAGTGACTGATCTGTAATTCCAAATATTTACCTTGAGTGTCTTATACAAAGGTACACTGCTCAACCTCCTTTATTTCTATACCTTTTATTAAATAGAAGTTACCATCATCTACATGAGCAGCTTGTATCTCAAAGATGTGATTGAAAGTCACTGTTGTGCCATTATTAGAGGCAGTTGCTTCTTTAGAATGAAGGGCCAAGTAACCAGATTGATAACTCATCTTATCTGGGACCCTTTTCTTTGTGGTTAAAAAAAAATCAAGATTCTATATAGAAATGTATAATAGATTCAAACACAGCATTGGTTTTCTTTTTCAGAGCATGGACAGAACATCAGGAATATGGATTAATCATCGATGGCTCCACATTGTCACTCATACTAAATTCTAGCCAAGACTCTAGTTCAAACAATTACAAAAACATTTTCCTACAAATTTGTATGAAGTGTACTGCAGTGCTCTGCTGCCGGATGGCGCCATTACAGAAAGCCCAGGTAACTCTGGACATTAGTTAATGTTCCATTCTGAATACTTCTGTACACATATGTGCAAATGTTTGGTTTTCTTTTAATTTTTTTTCCTCTTCAAATAGCCATTATTACTGTATAATTTCTTCTTCCCTGTCTTCCTCTTTGTGATCAAACTCAGAAGTCTTCCCCCATTTTAAATTAAACCCATGCTGTACCTGTTGTCTCAAGTTTGCTGTCTAATTGTTCACATTCCAGACTTCTCTAATGAGAGCTTCATGCCTGCTGCCTTCATGCCTGCTGCCTCTGTTCCACTGCTTCTAGGTCCCCTATGACATTAGCCCATGCATTCTTTTTGTTCTTCTTACTCTGTTGCCTTGCGTGCAAGCAAACGGCCCAATCCCTTGTGCTGTCTACCATTCTCTTTCTCATTTCTCCTTTGCTGTTGACACTATCAATTATGTCCTCCTTAAAACTCTCCTTCCTTTCTTTCTTTAATAGCATGTGGTCCTGGTGTGTTTTATCCTCTTTGACAACCTAGTGTCTTTTTTATTTTGTATCATCCTCTGTCTTCTCCCTAATTATCAGTTTTTTCTAGGGCAAAGTTAATCTTTCTGTTTTTGACTTTATAGACTATCTCTTTGGATAAAGACATCCATTTATCTGACTTTCTTTGATAAATCTCTGGCCCTAGCAAGGCTCAGTGGCTCATGCCTGTAATCTCATCACGTTGGGAGGCTGAGGCGGGAGGGAGGATTGCTTGAGGCCAGGAGTTTGAAACAGCTTGAGCAATATGTCAAGACCCCATCTTTACCAAAAATAAAGAAACAAGTAGATGGGCTTGGTGGCACACACCTGTAGTTCCAGCTATTCAGGAGGCTGAGGCAGGAGGAGAGCTTGAACCCAGGAGTTCAAGCCTGCAGTGAACTCCAGTCTGGGTTCAGAAGAAATCTCTGGCCCTGACTTTTTCTTGACGTTCAGTCTCCTATTTCTAGCTGTCTGCTAGAAAGCTCCATATGGGATTCCCTCCTGTCACATTAAATTCTCGTGTGCAAGACAGATCTTGTAATTTTCTATGCACACTGGTTTGATTTTTCCCTTGTCTATTATTCCTGTTACCAGTGCCGTTTTTCTTTGTTCCCTAAGTCTTAAAACTACCTTTGATCTTCCTCCTCTCCTTCCATATTTACTCATCATAACTTGTTAATCCCACCTTTTGTCATAGCTCTCATTTTGGTGCCGTCTTTTGAAACCTTTTACTGCCAGCCTAGTCTAAACTCATAACTTTACACACAGACTGTTTGATTTAGTCTCCTCACTGGTCTCCTCGCTTTCACTCACGCATCTTCAATCTCTTTTCCCACACTTCCAAATTAATATTATTCAAACACTACTCTTCCCATAATATATTCTTTCTCAGACACTTTCAAGTGGTTTCATAGTCCCTTAGGACTGATGGGTAGATAACTGAATGTGGTACTTGGGGCTCCCCCAGTGTCCCTTAATGTGTCTCTACATGGTTGTGTCCATTACCACTCCCTTATCCAGCATAAATGCTCCACTCTTGTTGGTTGTTCTCTCTTTGTGTCTCTTCCATGTGCTATGCTAAGGCAGCTTTCCAAACTTATTTCCTCATCTGGAATTCTCTCTGAATTCCCCTGGTCTAAAGAAATTTTATTCATAATAAAACCCAACTCAAGAGCCACCTCCTGTATGCTACCTTTTCCAGGTCACACAGCCAAAATTGATCTGCCTTAACCTTGCTTCTTTGTGTTCACTAGGTACCAGGAAACTTAGAGTCTCATTTACATATTTTTTCACTACAGGATATTCTTTCATATGTAATTTTGCTGCTTCAGATTCTTTAGCCAATTGCTCTAGACCTGAGGTGGCTGCATTTGTGGCTTCTCCTTACATATCACACCACACCACACCACACCACACCACACCACACCCACGTGCATAGTCCCTCCTACTTGGGGCTTTGCCTCTGTCTACCTTCTAGCTCACAGTCCCCAGTGCAATCACAGGCTCTTCTTCTCTACAATCTTTAAAACCTCACTTGGCCCCAGCTGGGGAATCAGATCCAGCCAGTATCCATAGAAATCTGTCCCCTTAGTTAGAAGCTTACCTACAGAAGTGATAGATCTATCTCATTTCCCCTCTCTCTCTCTCTCTTCACCGTCGCTAGCTGCAGCTTTAAATTGCTTACCTGGGTTTTGACTACTTCTCTGCCCACGCCGGTATATGAATGCCTAACCACATCCTGCTTGTTCCACCCTGAACATGGTGCCCCTTGGGTTTTAGTCCTTTGTCTGTTTTATTTCTCTTACTATAGTCACTTTTTCAAGGGCTTTACCTACTCATTTGTCATGTCCAAATAGGTGATGTTCAAGTCAATATGTCCAATACAAATCTTTGGGGTTCTACTTCTTCAACTGCTTACCAAAACACATCTTCTTGGGTGTGTCATTATCACCCCAACTCTGCCTTCTCTAGAGCCCAACCATCATTTTCCTTGTCATCTTCTATTTCTATGACTGAGCTCACTGTACTTTCAGGTTTCTAGATTGAAAACCTTGAAGTCTGTGTTGACTTCCCTGATGTTTTATTCTTCCGTGTGATCTCTGTCCATTTTTTAGTACTGTCTTTTATTCCTTTCTTTTCATTACGTTCCAGGGCCAGGCCTTTAAATAGCTCATTGAACTCCACCTGTAACTAGTCACATAACTTCTCTTTGCCCAGTCTTGCTTTCCTCCAGTTCTTCCTGCATCCTGCTGTCACTTTCATAATATCACTCCCTATTGATCTGGCACCAGATATATTTGTCCATGCCATCTATATAAAAAACTCATTGATTGATCAAGCCAGATCTATTTTCTCGGCATGTACTATATTTACCTGGCTCTGTCCCTTTGTATATGCTATTCTCTTCTCTGAAATAGAATATTTCCCTCTTCCCTGTCTTTTTTTTTTTTTTTTTTTTTTTGAGACAGTATCATTCTGTTGCCCAGGCTAGAGTGCCATGGTGTCAGCTGAGCTCACAGCAACTTCAAATGTCTGGGCTCAAATGATCCACCCACCCGCCTCGGCCTCCCAGAGTGCTAGGATTATAGGTGTGAGCCACCACACCCAGCCTTCGCTGTCCATTTAAATCTGACTGATAGTTCATGATTTACATCAGATCACTCTTCCTTCTGTAAAATCATTCCTAATCATTCTAGTGTCTTCTCACTTCAATGACATCATAGGCCGCCTTATGTGGGCGACAATGTCATTCCTGCACAGATGTTATGTTTTGTTACCTTAGGTTGTTAATCTGGTTATCTAATATTCTTGTACTCATAACCTATCTCTATTACTTCATTATATGCTTCTTAAGATGTGTGACCAAGCCTTATATCTTTTTCAGATTTTAGCACATTGCTTTCCATAGTGCATTGCAAGAAGTTATAGTTGATGAATGAATAATTTTTTTGGCAAAATTATTTCTTTTTCATGAAAGTTATCTTAGAGATCTTAATCCAGTTGACCTGGGACTCAGTGAAAAACTCCCTGTTTACCTATATGAATCCTTCATTATTTTATAGTCCATGATCATATATCCTTTTATGTTTCCACAATGACAAGTTTTACTCTTTTTAATCTATATTTTCATGCAGAAGCTGCCACCCCTGATAATTTTATTGCCTTCCTTAGACCTTTCCTAGCAGTTTTTCTTCATTGAGGTGAAAATCATTACTGTACATGGTATAATTGTTATTAGTTAACCAGTATCGTAGCCCACCAAAACCAAATTTAGTTTGGGTTCTCTAATTTCGTCTTTGAATCTTTTAACTTACAGGTTATTTCTGACAGTCTTTTAAAATTTTTTTAAGAAAAACCAAATGAGGGGAGGGACTGGGGGAAAGCTGACATTTTACAGTCACGTCATTTTTGTGGTACATGGTTTGGATATGTGTTTGTTGCTGCAATTTAATATAACTAAAACCTGATTGAATTCTGTTAAAAGAAATAACTGCAGAGTGATTTTGCCTCATATAATTTTTTTAATCACTTCAGTTATGTTGAAAATGGATTTTATTTATGTTAACTAGTCAGAGAAATTGTGAGGACAGAATTTTTGCAAAGCATTATTTAGCTACTGAATTATTTAAACTTTTTTAAAACTGCTATATTGCAAGGGGTTTTGAGGGTTGCCACATTAAACAGCGATTATTTTCTAAAACATAAGGTAGGAGGGCAGCTGCTTACCCAGTACACTTGCCACAAGTAACTGCCAGGAGGATTTGGAGAACCCCAAGGCAGAAGTGTTTTAATACCAGGGATTAACATTTTATTCAGTGTCTGCCATGAACACAGCACTGAACTCCATAGTAGCATTTACACATCTTAAATAAACGCTCAGGGAATAGTGACAGGCTTTGTACACATATCTTGGGCAACTTTCTGCAAATCTCTCTCCCTTTAAAATGCCCCCTTTAAAATATAGCTACCTATAGGAAAGGTCAAACCATATTGAGTAGTAAGAGATTTAGTAAAGTTTAGTTGGAAACTAGATGGGTATAAGAATTTAACATTAGTTAAGTTCCTGGGAATAAGGGTTGAGGTGCTGCTGGGGAAGGTGGAAGTGTCAGCAGGGAGGAGAGAGTAAGAGGTAACCAAAAATGTTATTCTCTGTCTTCCCATTTTTGTTCTTGTGGCTCTGTACGTGTTACCCCAAATCAGCTTTCTGGCCTCCACTGTCACGAATTCAGCATCTGATCTGAAAAAGGACACTTTATGCAATGACAAAAGAGGGAAATGTGTTGATCTCCAATATGTATGAGAGCCAAGATTTTTGATAGTTCATGCATGCACAGAGCCAGAAGCAAGTGGGAGCTAATGTTACATTTTCAATGGCTGTCTTCTGCTTCTGAGAATTCAAGACTATTGTATATACAGTTGGCCCTCTGTATCCATGGGTCCTGCATCTGTGGATTCAAACAACCATGGATCAAAAATATTAGGAAAAAAACCCAAAATAATAAAAAATAACAATACAACAACAAAACTAATACAAATTTAAAAACAAATATTTACATGGCATTTACATTGTATTAGATATTATTTTTTAAGTAATCTACAGATGATTTAAAGTATGTGGGAGATTTTGGTATCCATGGAGGGTTCTGGAGCCAATCCCCTGTGGATACCGAGGGATGACTGTATATACACAAGCTACCTTTTTGTTTTCAAGGCTACCATTTACAAGTGTGAATGAGGCATAAATCCCTAAAGTAGTCCAGTCTCACATTCTGTTTTGACCTTTTCTATACCTCTTTTGTATTTAACATTTAGATTGTCAGAATGGTGAAGAATTTAAAAGGCAGCCCAATAACTCTGTCGATAGGTGATGGTGCCAATGATGTTAGTATGATCTTGGAATCCCATGTGGGAATAGGTAAGAAACTAATAATGAGTTAGCAGCTGTAAGGTATCATTATTGCTTTTAGGTAGAGTGGTCTTATATTCTAGAGAGATTGTTTTGGTTGCTCATCTTAAATTTGAATTTTGTAATGATAATTGTTAATTGAATGAAAGCCCTTATTTGATAATGGAATATGTCCATCCCAAGGTCCTACCCCTGGCAGGTATATAGCAATACAAAGTTAGAGGTATTTTTAGATTAGCCAAGTAAAATGAATTTCCCAAACCTGCTGGCAACACAGTTGATTGTTTAGCTCTCACTTTGACAGTATGCGTGAAATTTTATTGATTTTCTGCCCTTGGCCAGATTGCTTGCTTATGATTCTGCACGATATCTTTTGAGATTCTTAACTGTTTAGGGCTAAGAAATGATAATTGCTTGGCTGGTATTCGACATGGCAGTATTTATGGGTGGTTTGCGCTATAGTGTTGTATATATATGTTGATATTCAACAACAGCTTTTCTACCACCTCTACCATATTCCCTGTCAGGGTGCTGTTAAGCAACAAACCTAATACCCTGGGGAACTTTTTTTTTTTTTGGCAGGGGGCTGGGGGCAGATATGGAATTAATATTTTGGAAATCATTGTACTACAGTTTAGATTCTCAGTTCTTTTTTCCATTTGGAAGTAGTACTGTTTAGTGTAGAATTCTTAAGTTCCCCTCATTGGTTATTCATCATGGAAATGGCCCAAAGCTGTTTGAACTCATGGGACCCTTGGGCTGCTAGTTAGAATTTCATTCAGCGTGAGGATTTCACCGTATTCTCATTGAGCTCTTAGAGCACAAACTGCAGGTTTCTGAATTGCCTTAATATAGCACCTAGTCTAGTGTCATGCACAATTAAGTACTTAATGGGTACCTTAACAGTAATTTTCAGATTGAAGTTTTTGCTTGCAGATAATGTTTGCCTTTTAATGATTTAAATAATGATTCATTTAATACTTTTATATTGTGTAATAAATAAGTGGTTATCAATTAAACTTAGTTTCCTTTTATTTGGTAAGGTTCAGTGTCACTGTTAAAGAAAGCCCTTTTTCGTTAAAAAAAGAAAAGCAAAGCTAAACTATACAATTGAACTATGACATTTAAGCAAGTTGAAAATATGAAAATAAACCAGGGGGTTGCTTATTCTATAAAGTACTCACCCTATAGAGATATTTTCTTTTTAGGTGTTAAAGGCAAAGAAGGTCGCCAAGCAGCCAGGAATAGTGATTATTCTGTTCCAAAGTTTAAACATTTAAAGAAATTGCTTTTGGCTCATGGACATCTATATTATGTGAGAATAGCACACCTTGTACAGTATTTCTTCTATAAGGTATGTGATAAAATATTTGTAATTTAATTTCTGTTTAATTCAGCATTAGCTCAGATTGGTCATGGTTTTATTCTTTCTTTTTTCATGCTGCTTTTGCTATCTTGATACTGAAATTTATAGTCATCAAAGTAGAGGTGGCTTATTTAATGAATCAGAAAACTTTGATGCAAGAGATTTGAGATGAATTTTTAAAGTTAACTTTATTGAGCTATAACTTAAACATAAAAAAGTGCATTCATTAAAATTATACAGTTCCATGAGTTTTTACAAATGTATACATCCATACAACCACCATCCTAATTAAAAAATAGAATATTTCCATCACCTCAGAAAATTCTCATTATATTCCTTCCCAATGTCCTCTGCCCTTGCCCCAAACAACAACTAATCTGATCTACATTACTGTACCATATGTAGTAGTATGTATGACAGATAATATAAAGATGTAAATATAATATATGTAATATATACAGTTGTTTTTCCTGTTCTAGAACTTCTTATAAATGGAATCTGTGTCTGGCCTATTTAACTTAGCTTAATGTTTTTGAGCTTCATCCATATTATGTCATGTATTAATAGTTGGGTCCCTTTTTATGCTAAATAGTATTTCAAGCTACATTTTCCAGTAGCAGAATTCTGTGTTCAAATGAAATTACCCAGATAAAGTAGATAGAAGCAGGATTGCATTGACTGAAGTGTGATTTCCCAGGGCTGCTTACTTGTTCAACCTCTCTTTCCTGCCCCAGAGGTTCCCCAGAGCACAATTTAGAATTCATGAATATAGTTAAAGCCACTTAACTTATTTTATGTATAATGAACTTGGCATACATGAAAGTAAAGTAACTGTTCTAAGGTGTGCAAATCATTTTAAGCTGATATGGGCCATAACTTTATCTCCTGTCCTGTGTTCTGGTAAATGAAGTTTAAAATTTTTTTTTGGCTTTTCATTTTGAAATAATTTCAGACTTTAACAAAGTTGCAAAGTTAGTAAAATAATTCTCATGTAGTTTTTGCTCAGCTTCATCAACTGTTATTACTGTAGATAACCTACAACATAGTTATCAGGATCAGCAAATTGGTATTAATTAGCACATTACTATTAATTAGTCTCCATACTGTATTCAAATTTTGCCAGTGGTCCCACAGATGTTCTTTTTGTGGCCCATTTCTTTTCAAAATCACCTTTGCATTTAAGCTGTCATGTCTCCTTAGTCTTCTTTAATATAGGGCAGTTCCAGTCTTTTTTGTCTTCATGATTTTTACATTCTTGAAGAGTACTGGGTAATTAATTTGTAGAATGTCCTTCCACTTGGTCTTCTGTAATGTTTGCTTATTATTAGATTCAGGTTGTGTTTGGGGCACAAACACTACAGAGGTGATGTTGTAATAACCTTTTTAGCGAATCATATCAGGAGGCACATGTTGTCAAAATGCCTCAATAATAATGTTAATATGTATAGTTTGGTTCAAATATTGTTTTGGGTGTCTTAAGACCCTTCCACTTTGCTCTGTATAATTTCATTTGAAAAGAAGATTCTGCTACTAAAACAGATGTTTCATTTTATGAGTTAAAATCTACTGCTATCATTATTTATTTTGTTCCTCAAATTGTCATGTCCTTATCCCCACATTTTTGAAGACTTCTTTATTTTCTGGTACTATAGGATGTTATTTTCTCTGCCCCGGCCCTAGATGCAGACATTTTTCCAGGGATCACTAGTTCCTTTTATTTGCAAATAGTATTTAAAAATCAAAATCTGGGTGCTATTTGTATTCATTGCTGCTAGGTGAAGTTGGTGCCTTCTCTAGGTGAAGCCTTCTCAGTAGATAGAAAGTGTACACAAAAAAATCTGTATCTGTGTATATATATAAGTCCTCAGTTAACAACATTGATAGGTTTTTGGAAACTGTGACTTTAAGTGAAACAATGACGAATGACATTGTTTCATTTATAGTCATGGCATTTTGTTATAATGTTGATGAGAAAAAACAATTGGTTTCCTTACACATCATGTCACCTAAAGTTGCAGTTTCCAAGAAACTATTGATGATGTAAAGTAAGGATGTATGTGTATGTATGTATACACACATATATGTTAGACTGTAATCAAAAGGATCAATATGAACTAAATTTAAATAATATCTTTGATTCCAGTCCAAACAGCAGAGTGCATTCTAGCTTTTCCCTCTTCTTTATTTGTAACTATTTCTCCAGTGGCGAGAAACATGATTCTCCTTATCCACAATATGTACATTTATTTGCTCAATCCTAAAATATGCTTAAAGTAGTTTCATAATTGCTAACTTATACTCCTGAGAAACAAACTAATTTGAGTATGATATTTGTGTGCCGTTTTTTAATTGACAAAATTATATATATTTATGATAGTGTGATATTTTAATATATATATGTTGTGGAATGGCTAAATCAAGCTAATTAACATATACATTACCTCACTGCTTATCTTTTTTTGTGATGAGAACATTTAAAATTTACTCTTAGCAATTTTCAAGTATACAGTATGTTTTTATTACTATATCCCAGAGATAAGATAGATCTCTAATTGAAATTTTTTATCTTTTGACCAACCTCTCTCCAGCCCCTCTCCCCAGCCCAGGTATCTACCATTTTACTGCTCTGCTTCTATGAGTTTGACTATTTTAGATTCCACATATAGGTGAGATCATGAGGTTTTTATCTTTCTGTGCCTGGCTTATTTCACTTAACACAGTGTCCTCTGGGTTCATGGGTTCATCCATGTTGTCACAAATGTGTGCAGTTCTTTTTATATTTAGTCTTAGAGTATATAGTCAAAGTACTATTTTCTAAAGTTGCTTATTCTTTTTTTTTTCCTTTCCACTACTTCAGTATGGTTAGGTTATTTGTTTGAAATACAGTTAGGTTATTTTTGTTTGCATTCTATTTGGGTCATTTCCCTCTAGTCCTGGTTTATTTTAATTTTTTATTTTTTGAGTATGTGAAACATTGGCGTGGTTCTAAAAGAGCTACACCAAAAGGTCTACTCAAGAGATTTTCTGAGAGGTTTTCTGATGAGATTTTCTGGGAATGTTAGTGACTTAATGCTCTAAACAAAAAGAATTGTGCAAAAATGGCTTTTCTCAAGTCTCTCTTTTAAATGTATATATAATTCCTTTTCTAAAATGAAATTTTTACAGTCATCTCTGTCCATAAGCATACCAACTGAGAGAACCAATGGTAACATTTTGTTATGTGACCTTCTGATCTTTTATTATACAAATTAATGTATGTATATATTTTATATACTACATACAAGTTTTCTATCTTTAATTTTTAGAGAAATAATTCACATAACAATTTACCATTTTAAGGTGTACAATTCAATGACTTTTAGTATCTTCACTCTCCTGTGCAACCATGACCACTATCTAATTCCAAGACTTTTCCATCACCCCCAAAAGAAATCTTTTCCCTATTTAATGTAATATATATTGTTTCACACTTTGCCTTTTCACATAATATATTGTGAGCATTTTTCTCACTCAGTTTAATATTTTTCTGAAACATGATAATTGTACAATATCTTAAGCTCCCATTATTGGACACTGAGGTTGTTTCTGCAACAAATACCTTGGTTTTCTTTTACTGCCAAGCATTATAGTACACATTAGACTGGGTCTGCATACCTGTTATTGTCTACCAGGGAATAGAATTTACCAAATTTCTTAATTAGATTCCAGTTTGTAGGTACAGTATCAAGTGTATGTTCTAGTTTTAAATGATTGAAGCAATTATGGCATTAGAATTTCATCCTCTATATTTCACAGGAGAGAAAACTCAGCAGCTGCTTTTCTGTGTCAGTTGTCTATAATCAACTCTAGGTCTTTCCTATTAACTTTATATTTTGTAAAATAAATATAACAGTGAACTCAGTTTCACAGATTTGCTAAGACTCCTCCAGTCAGTATCAACTGGTAGCCAGACCAAACACTGAGAAGGAGGAGGATTATAATGATGATGGTGATGATGATTAATCCAGTATGTGTAAGGTACTTTGCTAGTTGACAAAATCCCTTTATTTTCTTCTTTAATCTTTATAAATTTCTTTTGAGGCAAATAGTATTACTTCCATTTAAAATATGTGCATTCCAATGACTTTTACTTTCAAGAGAAGAACAAAAGAAAGAAAAGGAATTTTATAAAATAAAAATAAAAAAGAAAATAAAGCAAAAAATGATTATAAAAAAAACAAAAAAAAATAAAATATGTGCAAAGTAGGGCTCAGAGAGATAAAACTTGCCTTTGGCTCTCCAGCTATGAGGTGATAGAGCTAGATTTCTACCATAGGCTCATTTACTCGAAGCCCAGGACTCTTTCTATATCATAGTTAGGGTCTATTGGACCTTGCATTCAGTAACTAACAGCCCTACATGAGAATAAATGGTTATTCTCTCTGAACCTCCACCTGGTAGGAGATCTTATGAAGATTTGCCTGGTAGTCAGATCCTATTCTAAAGACTTGGTTTGCCTCTTTTGGATCTTGGCCTGCAATTCAAGCAACTGCCACCAGATGGAAGGGATGCTCTGTTAGGTTGAATAAAACAAACATTAAAATGGCAAATGTTGATCAGTGATCTAAAATTGACAAATTCCTGTTCCCAATATAGGGGATTATTTAGGTAGATGATGTCCTCTATCTTCATTAGTATCTGTATGCCCATTATCATCTTGGTTACTGACTTAGCAGTATTTCTTTTTTATTGCTGGCTTTTGTCCCAAGAGGATTTCTAATGTGTTCAACCCTGATTGGCTAAGCTAAGAAGTATTTCCTTCCTCCTTCCTGTCATTGCATCTTCAAATTATTATTGCCTCACTCCTGGCGTACTTTAGTGACAGATCTTCCTGCCTTCTGTTTCTCCATTTAATCCTCCTTGCATAACTAAACCAGGTTAATGTTTAGAGAATGCCACTTTTCAGTGTTTCCGTTAGAAACTTTGCTCTCTATTGTTTCAGGATTAGTGTGGCTTTTAAGGCACCCCACAGTTTGACCCTGCCTTATTATACATGTTTAATATACATACTGACTTGCCTTGGTTCCCGCTATTACATATCCTATTTGTCTTAAAGACCTAGTTCAAGTTCTAACTTTATGCAGTCAACAAATATGTTTTCATTGTGTTACCATGTGTCAAGCACTGTTTTAGGCACTGAGGTTTCATCATGGAATAAAATGGGCAATGTCCCTGTTCTGATGGAACTTACATTCTAGTGGGGGAGTTAGATACCCCGCTTTTCATAAGTTACTCCACTGAGCTCTGCCTCTTCCAATCTTAGAACACCTATTTTTTCATAAAACATGACTCTAGAAATGCTGTGGACAGTGTTTTGCATTGTACCAGAATTGATACATACAAATAAATGAGTCTTGCTCTTCCAGGTGATGACCATAGGGGTTCTGACATTAGTTCTCATGCTGCAGGGGTGACTGAAAAACATGTAGAGCCTCCGCTGTTTAGGAACATCCTCCAGAGCCTGTAGTATATCCATTTAAATATCCTCAGCCATGTCAGATGTTCATCCTTTAAGGTTGCATTTGATTTTCTTCCAGAGCTGAGTCTGGTGGTATTACCTAAGTGAGAATGTGTGACAAAAGGGAGGAAATTGTTTTTCTGACATGACTCAAAAGTAGGCTTTTGAAGGGTCTTCCCAAGGAGAAGTCTAGAGACATCATGAACAAATAACAGCAGCTCTTAAGCCCACAGCCTACTTTGAAGGATAGCACTCATTTGAAAATTCTAGTTCTGGTAGTTTTGCCTGAATTCATTAATTTCAGTATTTTATAGTCACACTCATTGGCTTTTATTGCCTTATGAATTTCCAGCTTATATTTTTATAATCTGCGTATTTTCAGTATTTTCCTAATTAAACAATAAGTCCCTTAGGAGAAAGAAGTTGGCGCTATATATAGTAGGTGTTCCATAATGATACGTTTATTGTTTGATGAGGCAGTAATAAAGGCAATAAAGCATTCGTTGACACTGTTAGTATCAACATAGTCTATAACAGTTTCCTAACTATTTATTGGCATTAATTGATTTTAAATATACTCACAGCATTGTCGGTCTACCTTATGATGATTTTGCAAATCTAACTGATATTTAAGGTACAGTGTCATTAGGTATTCATATTGGATGAGTTCATTTCTTCTCTGGAAGAAGAATAGCAGCAAGAGGTTCTCATAAAGTAAGTGAGATCCTTTTCTGCCTTAGTAGGGCAAAAGTTGGTCTTAATATGAATTTTTTTTTGAGCTGTTTCCTGATGTCTCTGGAATAGAGATTTATTGCATTCTGACATAGAATGATTTAGGAATGTCTAGAGACTGAAGAACAAGTTCCCAATTTAGTTTATAATGCTGATCAAATGAAAATATTAACCATTGTCTTAATTTTTTTCTAGAACCTTTGTTTCATTTTGCCACAGTTTTTGTACCAGTTCTTCTGTGGATTCTCACAACAGGTTTGTTTCCCAAGTTATTTGTTATAATGTAGTTTATATTTGCTGTTAATAAATTACCTTCGTGTATTATAACAGATTAATAGAGATTAGGGAAGTCTGTCCAAAGTAAAAGGATATTTTTTTTGTTTGTTTCAACAGTTGATCGTTCTTGACTTGGGTTTTGATAGTAGCAAATGTATATGTCTTTGCTTTACTAATTATCTTACTGTTGTTTTCTTTTTGAAACATTCTTGGTACATCCTGTTGGAATTGAGATAACATTAAGAAGAGTATTTGGATTTTTTTCTTTTTATCAATGTATAAAATGTATTTTATAATTCTAAAATGTTATAGTTTATTTCATCAAGTAAAATATCACACCATTGTAGTTCCTCAAGTTGGTTTTATATAAAAACATTGGTCTTTAAACTGGCCAAGAAGCTGTGGCTCCTAGACAAATCCTTGGATTACTTAAAGCAATTCTAGATGTTTTGCCCTCTATTGTTTTCTGAACATTTACTACACAAAGAATAGGCTATATTTCAACTTGATACATAAGTAGTGGGATGGGCAGGCACATTTATTTTAACAACTGAAACAGATTTGACGTTGCTTCTAGTGGGAAGTATAGCCAAATACAAAAGCTATATATAGCTCAGTGACTCAGAAATTTTGTAGTTAATCTATGAGCAGTTCAGTGATTTTTGCCGAACTGAGCTACCACATCGCCACAGGTGTTAAAGATTGAGAGTCTAAATTTCAAAGGCAAGCTTTACTCCTTTTGGTTCCTCATGGTAGGAAGTGATTTTTTTTCCTAATTCCTTCATAGTATTTTAAAGAGAATGCATCCTCCCAATTGAGATTGCTCTCAATCTCTTGAACTTACCTCTTTGCCATTTGTTATGCTGTCTCACATCAATGCCCTGTCGTTAGCCCCATGGTGCCAGTTAAGCAGATTATGTTATGAATTAAGCATCTTCAGGTTGTAGGAAGTGTCATCAGCCTTCTTGAATTCAAAGATGATAGTATTAGTTACAGAGAGTTTTGTAAATTCTGATCAATCTGCTTTTCTTCAACATTCAAATTGCTATTGATCAAAATGTTGCTAATTTCTTTTTTTTTTTTTTTTTGGATGAATGCAAGTATTTAAAAAGATGTTTCAAATTTTCTTAACTAATTTGTAGCAAAGTACTAAAGGGAAGTTGGCTTGATCTGGTTGAAAGATTAATTTTATTTTGAAAGGAGTCTGTTGCTTTGTTGTCCTTTTAAAACACCTTTACCAATCACAAGTTGTATGAGGAAAGAAAGGACTTAACTCCTTATAAAGCTAGCTGAGTGAGATTCAAACCCTGGACTATCTTTGGTCTTACATTACCTTAAATACCTAGGTTTCCATAGGAGTTGGCGTTTGGCTTGTTCAGTTACTGAACTCATAGATTCATTCCTTTGACAAATATTACTTGAGTGCCTACTTTGTGCCAGGCTAAGTGCTGATGTTATAGCAGTGATCAAAACAAACTCCCCGACCTTCATGGAACCTGCAGTATAATAACAAGGAGAGAGACAGACAACAATCAAATATATTTTGTCAGGTACTAATATGTGCTCTGATGGGGAAAAATATAAAGCATAATACAGGGATAGAGTGAGGGAGAGGGCTGCTGTTTTAGAGAAGCTGATCTGGAAGGGTCTGTCTTTTAAGGTGATAAGTGGACAGAGACCTTAAGGAGCTGAGGGAAGGAAGTATGCAGAGGAAAGTATGCATCTTAGAGCAAAAATATACCAGCTTGATAAGGGAAACCCCCATCTTATTACTTGGCACAACAGGCACTAGAGACCCCCACCACTCTTGGAAGACCCACATCAGCATAATACTAACCTGTTTCCTGGCCCATCAACTAGTCTATTGCCTGGCATCAGCATAACACTAAATCTATTGCCTGGCGCATCAACATAATATTAACCTATTGAATGACACATCAACTAACCTATACCTGGTACCCCACCCCTCGGACCACCTCAACTTAATAAAAGTGGGAAAAATCGGGTAGACTGCTCAGAATTTGGTGGCGAGGCCCCTCTGAGCCCACTGGCGAATAAATTTTGATTCTTGACTCTCCGTGTGCCGCTTGGTTTGTCCTCGGGACCACCCGCTGTAACACTTGCTGTAACAAGGTCAAAGGAAGGTTTCTCTTAGAAGGTGACATGATGTGTAAAATCTTTATTTTTGACTTTATGTTAGTGCTGACTGTAGCAACCTTTTTTACAAATATCTCTAGAGTTCATATGAGTAGTCAGTCTTTTTCATTCCAAAACCACTTTAGGTGTTTTGGGGAACTTGGAAAGTAGGCTGTGGGGAATGTAGAAATGAGACTAAGATTGGGACTCTATGCAAAAAGCAACTCTTTCTTTAGCAAAAAGCTAGGATAGTACTTGTCTTTTTTTTTTTTTTTAATAATGAGAACATTGTAATGTGTTTAACAAGAAGCAATACTATCAACTAAACCTGTTTTGGGGACAGCCTGTCTCCCTTAATTATGCACATAAGAATTACAATTATCTTTCAGGTAACCTTAAAGTAACATAGTGAAACAAAAGTAGATAGATGCTTCTTTTTTTAAAATGAAATTTAAGACTAAATTATACACCAGTCAATCGGAGTTGTAGTTTGTAAAATTTTACTCATTAGTGAAAATGGGTAGTTTCCAAAGAAAATGTAGTATTGTGTGCCACAGACTAGTCCTCTCCCTTGAGAATTAAAAAGAATTTAACACCTTTTTTGGTCCTTTTTAATTCAATAGAATATCTTTACTGAGCTTCAATCTTTGTTTATAGAAAATATATTGAAAGTACCTCCATGTTCTTACGTACAGCCATTCTTCTAACATTCATTGAGAATGTTGCATGCATTATCTCTTGCTTCCTCTTTACTGCATGCCAGATTTGTGGTCCCCTCCCCTGGGCTTCCCTAGCTCCCTGTGCATCTCCCATTATATCTCCCTATCTAGAATTTGAACTCCCTGGTAGACAGGGATGAATCATCTCTGTCCCCAGTACTTGGCGCTTAGTAAGCACTCAGTAAACATTCTCAAGTCATCTAATGAATTAACTAATGCTCCATTCAAGTCATTCCCAACCTTTTCGAGTTGGGAATCAATCTCCATTATGATAGTAATTATCTTTAGCAGTGTCAATGGGGAAAAAAAGCCAAACTCTGTAAAGTAATTTTAAAGAGATTGACTCTGAGCCAAATTTGAGGACCATGATCCAGAGCCACTCCCAAGAAGCCTTGAGCAAGTGGACTAGCTGTGGTTAGGTTAAGGTTTGGTTTTATACATTTCAGGGGAGACAGGGGTTACAGGTAGAGTCATCAATCAATATGTGGGAGGCATACATTGGTTTGGCCAAAAAGGTGGGCCATTTTGAAGAGGAGGGGACTTACAAGTTATAGGTGGGCTTAAAAATTCTTTGACTTGTAATTGGTTAAAGACATGAAGCTGTTGTCTAGAGGCTTGGAATGTTTTAAGATAAGAAGCTCTTAATCAGAGATAAGCCACCTGACATATATTTGTTGTGTAAATTGAGGACCTGCTGGTTTGTCTTGCATAACCTTAGGCCTGTTAATGGGTTACAAAGGATGTCCCCAAGAAGGGGGGGGGGCATGACGAGGCATCTCTGACCTTCCTCCTCCAGGCAGGCAATTTAGTTTTAGGATATTCCTTTGGCTAGGGGGGGATCCATTCAGTCAGCCAGTGTGTGTGTGGGGGGGGTGAGCCTTAAAATTTTATTTTAGTTCACAGTAGTCTGATTAAAAATACATAATTGTGTTAATTTTATCACATTTTTATGATAGTAATTGTCTTTAGTAGCCATTGATTAAAAATACGTTTTTGTGTTAATTTGTGTCACATTTAAATACGTTAATCAAAGAGCATTTATATGTGTGAAAAATACATATGATATGGGGCATTATTTATCCAGGCCACAGAAAATGGTTATATGATATCTAGCACTGTGTAGATAAATACTGAACTCACTAAGTACTTCCATCAGAAGCTCATAGAATACCTTAAATATTTTTCAGTAAAGCAAGATGTATAGTATCAGTTCAGTTCTATACAAATGTGTTATTGCTTCCAGTCTGTACTCATTCATTCATACAGTATTTATTGGATGCTTTCTGTATACCAAGTTCTGTTCTAGGAGCTGAAGATTGTCAAAGTTGTCTAGCCAAAAATCACCAGGAACACACTTGTAGTTGATCAGATTAGGTTTATTACTCAGTGCAGAGAGAAAGAACATACACCATGAGAAACTGTGGTGCCTCTTAGGAAGAAGGTGGTAAAAAATATATTATAGGATTTGGACTTCAAAATACTAACCAAAAAATATGTAAAGTATTAACCAAAACAACTGTACACAGGCTGGCCACTGCCTATATTTAGTTTTTTAACAGTCTGTTTTTTATTTTTGTTTTTGTTGTTGGTTTTTTTTTTTTTTTAGCTTATACTTATTTGGTCTTTCCAGACATAGCTCCTGAATAGTTGAATTTTTAGCTATTAAGTTTTTATGAAAAGTTATTAATGTCTGTTAGAAATACAGCTTATAGCATGTAAACATTCTGAATAAGATTCTATTAAAGGGATGGTTATATTACTATGACACATCACAACATGTTAGTTTCATTTTCATAGTTACCATGAAGTGACCTTATACTATCACAAAAACCATGAAAGAAAATCTTGTTTTAGCTAGCGATTTTTCCAAATACATAAATATCCTCTTGTACATAATTGTTACAGTAAATTTTTTTCTTTCCTCTGTTTGTCATTTCAGCCACTGTATGATGCTGCTTACCTTACAATGTATAATATCTGCTTCACATCGCTGCCCATCCTGGCCTACAGTCTACTGGAACAGCACATCAACATTGACACTCTGACCTCAGACCCCCGATTATATATGTAAGATGAACATATAGTTAAAATCCCCTCAGACTTTCAGAGTTTTGGGTTTTATTTCATCTGCAGATGGGAAGGACACAACCGCCTACTGGTTCGATTATATAGTTCTCTTTGGAATTTTTAGCTACTGAAACCAGACCACTCAACAGTACAATGATGTATTTTCCAGGTGTAAGTCATATACTTGAATGTGTATAAATCACTAATTCCTAAAACTTAAACCTATATTGTCATAGTGTTCTAGTATTTTATAGGAAGACATGATATTTTAACTGCAGAAACAAAAAGCACACACGAAAATCTTAGGTATTTTAGAATATTGATTTCTGCCTCTAGTGGATTAAACTGAGGAAGTTGTTAGTCTTTCTCTTGTAAACAGCACCTGAAGCATTAGCCACCCTCTTCTGTTAGCCCCATTCTAAAACTGTTTTGTTAAACAAAACAATTAACTCAAGCCATTGTATTCATTTTGCCTCAGTTGGAAATGGATGCTTTTCTCTGTAGATGGGGAATTTGACATTAGCCCCAGTTGTCTAACTTATGATTTAACTGGATTTTTAGAAGTTAAGCGTACAACTAAGGTCCAAAGATTTGTTTAGGTTTAAAGGTTTAAAGATGTTAATTTATAGCAGATTATAAGCATTGCTATGTAGTGGATAGAATAGTGCAATAAAGAGTCTCAGGCGGTTTATTTATATGAAACGAAGATTCACAAATATAAGGGATTTCTTTAGCCAGTATGACTCATAAAATTGACATTTAGCAACTTTTAGAATTTTGCAGACTTACATAATTTATCATCATTTAAAAAAGGGTATTTATTAAGGAAAATTTCAAACATACACAAAAATAGGGAGAATACTATTTATAGAATGAACTGCCCTGTCCTCAGCACTCAGCTTCAACAACTATCATTCATTGACAAACCTTTTCCATTAGTTCCATTAATAACCCCATATGCTCTATCTAGGCTTATTTTGAAGCAAATCTCAAACATTATATAAAACAGTTATTTCAGTATGTATCTCTTAAAGATTTTTAAAAATAACAGTACCGTATCATTTAACAAATCCTTAATATCATCAAATATCCAATGTTCAAATTTCTTCAGTTGACTCTTCATATGTTGATATGCTTCCTGAGTCTCTTTTAATCTGTAGGTTAACCTTGTAATTTATTTGTTGATGAAAACGGATCATTTATGTTGTAAGCATCCTCATGGCATTATTTAACACGTTCCACTGATTTTCCTGTATTTATTGTAAATGGATAATTAGATCTAAAGGAGAATCATTAGACATCTTGGTAGAGGTTGGGCATGGTAGCTCACACCTATAATCCAAGCATTCTGGGAGGCTGAGGTGGGAGGATCACTTGAAGCCAGGAGTTCAAGACCAGCCTGGGCAACATAGCAAGACCTTTTAGCTACAAAAAAAATAAAAAAGAAAAATAGCTGGGTGTGGTGGCATGGGCCTATGTTCTTAGCCGAGAGAGAGAGAGAGAGAGAGAGAGAGAGAGAGAGAGAGAGAGAGAGAAGGGGAGGGGAGAGGAGAGGAGAGAAAAAGAAAAAAGAAAGAGAGAGAGAGAGAGAAAGAAAGAAAAGAAAGAAAGAAAGAAAGAAAGAAAGAAAGAAAGAAAGAAAGAAAGAAAGAAAGAAAAGAAAAGAAAGAAAAGAAAGAAAAGAAAGAAAGAAAAGAAAAGAAAAGAAAAGAAAAGAAAAGAAAAGAAAGAAAAGAAAGAAAAACAAGTAGCCTTGGTAGAAATCTT
>VSMD01070659.1:0-31158 GCA_008750895.1 Mirza zaza
GGAAGGCAGGGAGGGAAGGAGTGGTATGGGGGTGCGTGAGAGGGAGGGAGGGGTGCCTATGGGAAGTCCCGGTGGAAAAGGCCAGCAGCTAGGCATGGGGGGAGTGGGAATCCCACGCCAACATGGCAAGACAAGGCCCAGGACAGAGCCGGGCACTTTCGGGGGCCGGGGAGCCCACCCAGGAGTGCAGGAGTCCCCATAAACCAGGAGGAGGAACACGGTCAGTCATCAGCCCAGCTGGAAGAGGGGATTGGAGGGGTTTCTACAAGAATGCTGCTGAGAAGCCAAAGTGCAAGGGTTTCACCTGAGCCCTCGATCCTAAATGTGGCGGCTCTCTGGGGCCCTCTCAGCCTGTGATAGGGTGAAACTATGACCTGCTGCAGGGAGAGCCAAAGAAATTCTGCACACAAAGAACTCAGCTTGAGGCCTGGCATGTATCACACACTCAAAATGTTGGGGACTTTTTGTTTTTATAAAAATCAGTCCTACTTGCTGCTGCTAAAGTCATTCCCCCACATACAACAGCCCAACCCGACTGAACCCAGTGGACACGGAGCCAGAGGCTATGGAAAGGGAGAATAAGCAGTCCCCCTCACGGAGCTGGGCGCCAAAGGGCCTGGACGAGGAGACACCCACCAGCAGCCCCTGAGCAGCCTCCGGGCCATGGGCACTGCTTCCTGGCTCTGTCTACCCTGGCTTTTTATCAGTAGATTCCAGCCCCTCTCCCCTCCCACAACCCAACGACTACCACAAGGGAGGTCAATGACAAAGAACTCACTCAAGTTCTAGTGAGTGACAAACTGTATAAACGGCCCACGTGAGGTGACCACAGGAGTTGGAATGCAGTGGGCGCAAACACTGAGCATGTCGCCACGCGGCCCCCTCTAAGCGTGTGTGGCAGTGTGGCACAAGGTGGGGCTGGTGGACCGGGCCGTCCTGACTCGGCCTCCGCTTCCTCCTCCACACAACAGGGCTGCACAAAGGCGCCACCACACAGGCCAGGGTGTGGATAGGCAGCGATGGCAGCGCCTGCACACACACCCGACCGTCTGCTGGGACTGGAGATGGGTGTCCCCCACGACAGAAAATGAATTGTAAAGGTCTTTTAGTAAATTTGAAGTTTTCACAACAAACCCACGAAAATGGAAAGCCCATATAAATAAGTAACTTTAACACCATTTTATTTTGCAAATGTTAGAATGGTACTTGGCACACAGAATATGGTAACTATTTGTTAAATAAATGAACACACCAGGGAATAATTCCAAATTTCACACAATAACAGAAAGCCAGGAATCCATATCCCCGGAAAGCACAGTGTCCACGTCCACCTAGAGGGAAGGTGTGTGGTAAACTCCACACCACACAATACACAGGCACAGCACAGCACAGCCCAACACCACTGTCGGCCACGACGGCCACATTCTGCAGTCTGTGATGTCCGGCACCACGGCAGTCACTAGCTTCCATGTGGGAAATGAGCGCTTGAAACATAACTGGTGCAACAAAGGAGCTGGATTTTTGGTTTTATTTAATTTTAATCAATTTAAACGTAGAGAGCCACATAGGACTAGTGGCTACACTGTTAGCACAGCCCTACAAAGCAAAACTATTTGCTTGGCTTCTGCTTTATTTTACCACAAAAATGACAGCAGCATAATTATTATTACTATTTTTTTTTCGGAGACAAGAGTCTTGCTCTGTTGCCCAGGATAGACTGCCGTGGCATCAGCCTAGCTTACAGCAACCTCAAATTCCTGGGCTCCAGCAATCCTCCTGACTCCGCCTTGTGAGTAGCTGCTGGGACTACAGGCATGCGCCACCATGCCCGGCCAATTTAGTAGATGAGGTCTTGCCCTTACTCAGGCTGGTCTTGAACTGATCTTGAGTAATCCTCCCACCCCAGCCTCCCAGAGTGCTAGGATTACAGGCGTTGAGCCACTTCGCCCTGCCACTATTATTACTATTTTTTTTAACAGAGACAAAGTCTTGCTCTGTTGCCCTGGCTGAAGTGCCGTGGCATCATCATAGCTCACTGCAGCCTCAAACTCCTGGGCTCAAGCGATCCTCCTGCCTCAGCCTCTCAAAGTGCTGGGATTACACGCATCAGCCATTATGTCCGGCAGCATAACTATTTTAAACTTAAAAAAAAAAAAAAAAACCAGATATTTATCCATATCCCCTTGAGAAACACAACCTGGCCTTGGCCTCATTAAAAAAAAAGTGACACTTGGCCGGACACTCTGAAAGCCACCACGAGGGAAATCACTGATGACAACAGGTGTGCTTTACAAAGGTGCTCAGAGGACGTCCTGAGCTTCCAGCCATGCCCTGTGCACTGCCCCGTGAATACCTGTGCGGTGGGCAGTCCGCCCACAGGGATGGAACTCGACAGGATGGCAGACACAGCGGTGGTAGGCGGGAACCGGGCTCTTATGTGCATCCCACCTTGGGCCAAGGCTTCCGTGATCATCTTTGAGGACAGAGGGACAACAGACAAGGTGATTGCAACACAGAAATGCAGAGTACGGGCAGGTGGAGAGGGTGTATGCAGACTCTGTGACAAGTGACGCCAGCGTGAGAGGCCCTGGAGCAGTTCGGGGCAGCTTGGGAGGGGGAGTTCGCCGACGTGTTCAAGCCCACGGCACTGCCAGGCCCATGCAGCACTAGGAATCTGGAAGTCACCAGGCATGCTGCTTCCAGACCTTTCTATTCTACTGGCCTCACTCCTTCATCGGTTATTCTGAGCAGACCTCTAACCTGCTGACAGACCAGAATCCCTCAGCCCACAGAGCCATCAGAGCCAGACCTCAAGGGCCAGGGGTGGTGTTTCTGGGAGACCAGGCTCCGGAGGACTCAAAAGAACATGTCCTATCAAACCTACAAGTACAGTGGCCAGTCACTGAGACAGAAGATGAGGTCGGGTAAGCCCTCTCAGCAGCACACAGCTGCACACCTCCCAGGGCCAGATCCCAAACCATCCTCATCTCCCCCAGCCTCTCTGAGGCTGCTGGTCCTGGTATCCACCAAGGAACTGGTTTCCTTTCTTCTTTCTTTTTTTCGGTTTTCATCCATAACTGTAAAAATGAGGGAAGGTGGGCAAGAGAAGTTTGGGACTCCATCTGGCAGGCCTCCTCCCAGCAAGGCAGGCTGTGCGCTGTGGTGGCTTTGGGCCCAGCCACCTGAGTCGGGGGGTAGAGCCTTAGCCCGGTCCCTAGAGAACAGGGCCTGCATGTGCTCAGAAGAGTTACAAACAAGAATAGACACAGCCAGGTTCAGAAAGGAAGCGGGACTGATCCATGGAAAAACAGAGCTCATCTGGGGAGGCTGAGCCGGGCTTCAGCACAGGCAGCGAGGTGCACTGCGGACAGGGCTCCAGCAGGAGAGCGGCTGCAGCGAGACTCTGGCCTCACACGCATGAACATGCTGACACACACGGCTGTGCTCACACCCACAGGCACATAAGCAGACAGGGCAAGCTAGGGGTGAGATGGCACAGGAGATGCCAGCAAGAACCTCGTTCCTGCAGCCAGAGCAACAGTACTTCCTAGGGGACGGGATAAGGAAGCAATCCCCATGGTATCTGCCAAAACACAGGCCCAGTCCTGAAGAGCCCACCACCCACCAACCTGTTGTCAGACACAAAGGGGGATATGGGTCAGGGCTGAGTGAGGGCTCAGGGTGTACTCTGGGCCCAGGAGAGGAGCCTCCCCAGGAGGGCTCATGCCTGCACTGAGGGAGGGGCTGAAAGCAATGCTCCTCTCTGGGCCCAGCTCTTGGCAGAACTGGGGGGTAGCAGGTAGGGGCAAGAGTCCATTGACAACCAGCCACTGCACTCAGAGGAGCCCATCTGAGACCGCAGTGGCAGCTCAATCATGCTCCTTCAGGACAGAAAAAGGCCTGGAAGTTAGTCAGTCAGGTGGTATGAGAAGTACAAACGTTTTCCAGGAAAAAAATAATAATGAATGAAAAGCTTAAATCTAATCTGCTGCTGACTCGTTTCTGTATAACTGAGAACTCCTGATGAAGAAAGCTCAATTTCTTTTAAGCATAAATGCCAATGAAAACACCAGTCATAGATCGGATGCGTCAGGTATCTGCCAACCAGTACCGAGTCCGGTGAGTGCATTTCACTGCTTCCCAACACACGTCTACCGGGAAAGAAATTCAACCCCTCCCCCAGGCCGTACCCTCCCTGCTGCACCTATGGTGCAGGGCTCAGGAGAGAGGGTCCACCAGGCCCACCAACGCTCTACTGGACAGCAGCCAAGAAACAGCATGCCACGCGCATGTCCACAATGCAAGTCTATCTTGGATGACAATTCTTTGTTTTCGTTTGGGTTTTTTTGAGACAGAGTCTCAGTCTGTTGCCCAAGCTAGAGTGCTGTGGCATCATTGTAGCTCACAGCAACCTCAAACTCCTGGGCTCAAGCGACCCACTTTTTCTCACTCAGCCTCCCGAGTAGCAGGGTCTATAGGTGTGCGCCATGATGCTGGCTAATTTTTCTATTTTTAGTAGAGATGGGGTCTTGCTCTTGCTCAGGCTGGTCTTGAACTCCACAGCTCAAGCAATCCTCCTGCCTTGGCCTCCCCCAGAGTGCTAGGATTACAGGTGTGAGCCACCGAACCCAGTGACAATTCTTTGTAACTTGTAAATTACAGTTAAGTTTTCATTACTAAAAGGAGGTCAAAAGACAAAAGCATGGAGACTGTTAGAACATAGAGACACACTCCATGCTGGTTTTGTGGGGAGAAAGAGAAGTCTGCTGTGTCCCAGTGAATTCCCCTGTGGGTGACATCACCCTCCTCGGCTACACAAGTAACATCAGATAAAAGAGAACCAGGCATACGCAGCATAGGGCCGAGTGATCTTTCTAGAATACTCAATCCCAGGCTGAGAGCCTGGCCACCTCAGAGGGACACCGATCTGTCTCTCACTCACTGCAGTGTTTCTCCTCTATTTCTCCCCACTTTCCATCTCCTACAGTTACCACACATCTTTAAAAGTTTAGGGATCAGAGTACCGTAGCCTCTCCTGGTCCACCGTGCCAATCAAAGGCAGGCCAGGCCGGGCGCGGTGGCTCACGCCTGTAATCCTAGCACTCTGGGAGGCCGAGGCGGGCGGATTGCTCAAGGTCAGGAGTTCAAAACCAGCCTGAGCAAGAGCGAGACCCCGTCTCTACTATAAATAGAAAGAAATTAATTGACCAACTAATATATATATAGGAAAAATGAGCCGAGCATGGTGACGCATGCCTGTAGTCCCAGCTACTCGGGAGGCTGAGGCAGGAGGATTCCCTGAGCCCAGGAGTTTGAGGTTGCTGTGAGCTAGGCTGACGCCACGGCACTCAATCTAGCCTGGGCAACAAAGCGAGGCTCTGTCTCAAAAAAAAAAAAAAAAAAAAAGGCAGGCCAAACATGCCCCTCAGGAGGGCTTGTTGCAGCTAAGCCACTTGGCCATATCCCAGGGACTGTGCTCTTGCAAATACTGCAGTGAGGTCAGCCAACCAGCCTCCACGAGACTGCACTGTTGGCAGGAAGCAAGAGCGCGTGGAGAGAAAACCAACAGGACACAAGGCACCAAATGCGGAGGTGCTGTGGCTGGATGAGCTCACCTCAGACGCACACTACACTCGGGGCTTCAAGAACCAACAAGGCTCTTCTGCCGCCAGCACTTGGGAAGCCCGCCACACAGCAACCACAGAGCTGCAGGGCCGGTGGACAACACTCCTTCCAATGCCGACCCCGCCCACCAATCAGCTGCGGCACGAGCACGCCCCTTGCGCCCCAGCTCCCAGAGAATCCTGCAGCCTTTCCTGAGTCCCCACCTGAAAAGAAAAGTCTGGGGCCCACCTTAGCTCTGCTTGCCATGGACACTCCACACTCCACTGGGACGGAAAGAACGTTAATTCTGGAGCTGACTGCCCATGGCAACACACCCACGCCAACCAGATGGGGACCTCCACCCAAAGCAAGGGGTCGAGGAAGCGCTAGGAAGTGCACAGGCTCGGTGTGGGGAACCGAGTGCACAGCTGGGCTCCTGCTTCTGGAAGGTCATGAGATGCCAACGAAGCTAAGGCAGATTCCTTGTACTAGAAGCCTGCGAACAAATCAGCAGACCGGGCCCTCACCGCCTGGACACATCAACTCTTCTATGGCCGCTCGCTTTCCAAACACCAAGAAATGGGATGAAAAGGGAAGTTCTCACTTTGCTGCTAGGCCAAACCTGAGGTGCAGAAGTTTCCACGAAGTATGGTCCTGGGATTGAGGAGGGAAGGTCACAAATAGGCAATGGCAGCTGCTTCCACAGCTGGGCAGTCACCATGTGCCACCACTGAATAGCACTGAACACATGCCATGTCTTCTCTGCACAAGAGACCAAGAGGAGGGCCCCCCCGCCCAGGAGGCCCAAGGACACGCCAAGACACACAGGACAGTGGCAAGGACAGACTCTAATCTCATCACAGAGGGTAGTCGGCCTCCCCCAGCCACAAGCATGAGGTCTGTGGTGTGTTTGGCACAGGCCACATCTGACCAAGCAGGTGACATGAGACCCTGGGCCCTGGTTGCTTGGTGCTGTGACAAGGGAGGCTGCTAGGTCAGCCCAGTTCTGCCAAAAACCTCGGATTCCCTCTGTCGGCATGTTTCTCCCTGAGCAGCTTCCCAGGGATTTGAGTGAGGTTGAGAAACCAGGAAGGACGGTACTGAGCACACACCCCCAACCGCAAAATGACACCTGACGGTACTGAGCACACACCCTCAACCGCAAAATGACGCCTGATCACACTCAACAGGCTCTTAGTAAACCAGCAGGGCAGGAGCACTGCTGGCCTCATGAAGGCAGCAAAGTGCCACCAGGATGCCGGCTGCAGGCTGGGACCCAGCCACAGTCTCAACACATCAACCAGCACATTTTTACTCTTTCTAAAGCTAGCGCCCCGAATCAGGATTAGCAGTGTTCCCACCATGTGCTGGAGACAGGAAAAACTGAGGTCCCAGACTGGACGTCTCCCCACCTCGTCCCCTGCACAAGGGTGAGGTGGGTCTATCAGAGACGTGATCAGTATCCACTGGGGATCTCCAATCCCCAGATACTAGGTAAGGCAAGTAATCCTGTGTCCCAGCGAAGCCCAACACACAGAGCATGGGCACAGCAGGCTCAGTGACGTGGGAGCATCGCACTTCTCACCACATGGCGCTGAAGGCCCTGAGCATGAGTGGGTGCCAGGACACCTCCCTCCACACTCCTGCCCCATCCTCTTCTTAGTTTCTAAAGAGCTGCCTTTCACCCGGCCAGCTCTGTACTCAGATGCTCTAATGGAAGCTAAGGTGAGGACAAGAGCGTGGCATTTTCCTCTCTGACGCACGTTCTCAGGGACATTCAGAGTGCTAGGGAGGAGGGATAATGAAGGACACTTGAGGAAAGGTAGGAACGACATGCGCTACACAGCTGGTAGAGTCCCAGACACAACTGAGCAGACCTGGGCACCCCAAGGACCCCAGGGAGTCTGAGGAGTGCAAGAGAGAGGGGAACCCTGTGCTCCACCAGCTCGGCCCCTAATCCAAACAGGACCCTTGTTGTATCGCTCCACACACAAGTGGACACGCACCTACTGGTGAACACAGAAGCCCTGGCTCCCAAGGCCCTCACCTGGACTCCAGGAGCCACCATCTGGGTAGTCTGAGCTGTCTGCACAGCTGTCTGTGGCTGCACCGGCTGCACCTGGGGCTGCACCTGCGGCTGCACCTGCGGCTGCTGCACCACCAGCGGAGCTCGGACCTTGAAGGATGAGAGAGAATGTGATTTGGAGCCACCTGGGGCAGAGAGCACACACTACCTCTGTGGGAGCTTTGGAAATGGAACCTTTCTTGAGATGGGGATGCATTTTCATGACTTCACACAGTATGATGTCACCTCGCTGGCTGTCCCTCATCCCACAAGCTCATCAGAAATGTCCCACATCCGCCTGGCTCTGAGTTGGCACTGCTGAACCCCTCCTCCCCCAACTGCAGCAAGAGACGGGGTGGCCCTCCTACTGGGATGTCTCCACACACACCCCCCCTCAACCACCAGTTAACACAAGCAAAGAGATGACTTCTAAAGCTGAGCACATGCCTCATCCTCTGAGCCACCAGAGCCCCACTCAGCCCTGACTCCTTGAAGGCAATCAGGTTGGACAGCACAGGCGTGGCTAGAAAGGCGAACTTGGGAGGAGAAAGGCGAACAGAGCCAGGGAGGAGAAGCAGGCAACTGAGGGACCTGAGGGTGGAGATGCCTCCAGAGGGACAAGCCAGGCACTGTGCTGGCTCCCAGGTGAGTGGCTGTATCTGCTCCTCACAACCCTCCTGCCTGCCTCTATCCGCCTGCCTCCTGTTCACTCTGATCATTGGCTCAGAAGTGGCTCCTGGCCCCACTCAATTAATCAAAAATACAAAAGGCTGGCCAGGCGCGGTGGCTCACGCCTGTAACCCTAGAACTCTGGGAGGCCGAGGAAGGTGGATTGTTTGAGCTCAGGAGTTCGAGACCAGCCTGAGCAAGAGTGAGACCCGTCTCTACTAAAAATAGAAAGAAATTACTTGAACAGCTAAAAATATATAGAAAAAATTGGCCAGGCATGGCGGCATGTGCCTGTAGTTCCAGCTGCTCGGGAGGCTGAGGCAGGAGGATTGCTTGAGCCCAGGAGTTTGAGATTGCTGTGAGCTAGGCGATGCCATGGCACTCTAGCCCAGGCAAAGTGAGACTCCGTCTCAAAAAAAGCAAAACAAAACAAAAAAACAACAACAAAAGGCCACAAAAACTAAGTGAGCCAAAAAGACGTCCAAATGGCCCTATGATGCAGCTATCTCTGTCTTGGCAGCAAGACCCTGTCTACTGTTTCAATGTCACTGACTGGATTTGCCTTGTGCAGAGACACACAATGAGACTGAAAATAACAGTATTTTATAGTAATACTCCTGTCAAAAATGTGGTAATGACAGGGTTAAAAGACCTTGCAAAGAACATAACTCTGAGCAGTTGGCAAACCACAATGGACACCCAGTGGAGCCAGTGCATCTTCCGTGTGGTGACAATGTGTGCAGTGCCCACTGACCTAGTCACCTGTGACCTTACAGTGTGCACACATACACTGCTGGAATAAGCCACACTGCTCGGAAGCCACACCTGCTGTCCAGGAGGAGGCAGTGGCATCTCATGGTGAGCACAGAAACGGCTCTTGGGCGGGGCCAGCTGAGTCCCAGTGCTTGAAGAATAGGACATGCTGTCTATAAGCCAGAGAGCCTCAGAAACTACTGCTGACAGAACTGCTGGCTGCACGAGACACTGTGTGAAGAGCCACGCAAGCCCCACTGTGGGCAGCAAGTACTCACAAATTTCAGCTGTTGTTGGGGTTGGGCATACAACATCTGTCCAGGGAGGGCTTGAGCCTGTGACACCAATGGCTGGGTCTGTGACTGTGGTGGGAGCTGCGACGGCTGGTTCTGAGCAACTGGAGGCTGCTGGGGCTGTGGCGGCGGCTGGTGGTGCTGTGGGTGATGCATCTGCTGCAGCTGCTGGGGCAGTGCCTGGGAAGGGGGAGGCTGAGGCTGCTGCATTGGTGGCTGGGGCTGCAAAGCCGCCTGCTGCTGCTGCTGCTGCTGCTGCTGCTGCTGTTGCTGCTGCTGCTGAAGCTGCAGCTGTGCCATCCGCTGCAGCTGCTGCTGCTGCTGCTGCTGTATCTAGGGACAAAGCAGACAGCACTCGTTTCCCATCCCTCAGCCTCCGGGCACCAGCCATGGCCGCAGGAAGTGAGGTGGGCATTGGCACAGCCCTCAGGGAGGCCTTCCTGGGCTGACCTCTCACACGGGGAGGGAGCAGCTCCCACAGCAGGGCTCTGGGCCCCCAGGCCAACACTGGCTTTCTTCCTGACACTGAGGACACATTAAGTGTGTGCCTGTGCTCTGGCCACCAGACTGGTCTGCCCCCTAGGATGGTTCAAGGAAGCATCTAGAAGGTTTAGTAAAGAGTGATAATGAACAGGTGCAGCCCTACAGAAGCCCAGATAGAGCTCAGCAACGGCAAGCTATGAAGCCTCTCCATGGGTGCTCATGCTTGTCCCTACGGAGGCCAGCAGCGGGAGCCTCGTAATGATGGCCCAGGTCTGCTCGTCAGGCCAGGGAGTAAAGGCAGGGAAGATGCACTGCCAGCCCTGGGAGCAGAGCCTCCAAGATCAAGGGGGACGGTGAGCAGGGCCGGACTCGTGGGGACGTGGAGGGGACCTCCGGGGCTTTCCTCCCTCAACCGTGACCTGCTGTGGTGGCGGATGCTTAACACATCTGGACTCTCCCTGCGACCCAGGGCACAGCAAAACAGCTTCTGATAAGAGGGCTTCTAACGAGACAGCTCCACTGCCCTGCAGAACACAGTGGAGGTTGACCAACACAGCCCCAACCCCAAGACGGGCAAACAGCTCGGGGCGGCTCAAGTATTCCCAAGTCTCAGAATGCTCATCTCACCTCTTGCCTCGGTTAGCTCTCACTGAACTGCACACAGCCCTGCAGCACACAGTGGGCCTGCAGCCAGGCACCCTGAGCCCGACTGAGAGGCCTCCTACTGTGATCGAGTGCCTCCCTCACAAGTCAGGGAAGCCCATGGAGGAGGGCAGGCAGCACATGTGTCCGGACGACCCTCAGCTGCCTCTGGGCTCCGGCACCTGGCATTGTGGGTGATTCCTGCCCAGGGCTCGAGGACTGTAGGGGAGGCTGAGAGCAGGAACAGAGGGCCTGGTACCTGTTGCTGGTTTTGATGATGCAGTTTAATCAGATGTTGCTGCTGTTGCTGCTGCTGCTGGAGCTGCTGCTGTTGCTGCTGCACGACCGCCTGGAACTGCTGCTGCATGGCATTCTGCTGAGCCTGGAACTGCTGCTGCTGCTGCTGCAGCGCCGCCTGCTGCTGCTGGAACTGCTGCTGCTGCTGCTGCTGCTGCTGTTGCTGCTGCTGCTGCTGGAGTGCCACCTGCTGGAGCTGCAGCTGGGCTGGAGGGCAGACCCAGAGTCAGGCCCTCGGCACCTCATGCACCCCACACACCCCGCGGAGGTGGGGTTCCCTAAGACTCCACAGGGCTGCACGGCAAGGGAAGCAACAAGCAAAGGCCCCGCTGCCACCGCTGCTGTGCAGACAGGAAGGATGTTCAGGCAGGGCCCACTGTCCAGGCTGCTGCTGGGATGTCAACACTCCGCTTACTAGAGAGAAAGATGAATGGGAAGTGGCATTTGTGTTAATTACTGAACTTACTATTAGGAATTACTCTAGGACAATCAATGAGAATGAGAAAAGGGCCAACTAAGTCTTTTAGATAAAAAGCCCAGACTTTGGCAACTACTAATCTACTTTCTATCTCTACGGATTTGCCTCTCTTCTGGACGTTTCCCATAAAAGGCAGCGGACAGTATGTGCGCTTTTGTGACCAGCTTCTTCCACTTAGCATATTTACGAAGTTCACCAATGTTGTGGTGTGTCTCAGCATTGTTTGTATTATTTTTTATTGTCAAATAATATTTCACTCTATGGACTTCCCATACTTCATTTATCCATTCATCAGCTGATGGACATTTGGGTTGTTTGCATTTTCTGGCTGTTATGAATAGTGCTGACATGAGTAATCACAGGATTTTCTGTGGTCAGTTATCTTTTGTTGTGAACATGAAAATGTTCTAAAACTGATAGTGGTGATGGCTGCATGACTCTGTGAATTATGCTACAAGCCACTGAGTAGTACACTTCAAATGGGTGAATTGTATGCTAATGAGGATTATATCACAATAAAGTTGTTATTAAAAAAAAAAGAATACAGAGAGATTCTTTGTACACTTTGCCCACTTTCCTCCATGGTTAAGATTCTGTAAAATTACAACATATCACAACCAGGATAAGTGGGGTGTACTAGGTTCTACACAACTTTATCACCTGGGTGAGCTTAGCTGCCACCACCACAGTCAAGACACTGAACAGTCCCATGCCATTAGGGTCCCTAGTGCTGTCACCCCAACCCACAAGCCCTGGCAACCACTTGTGGCATCTTCCATTTCTACAACTGTGTCCCTTCAAAGTTATCTATAATGGTTCGAAATGGTATATATAAATGGAACCATACGGTATGAACCCTTTTGGGGTTGGCTTATTATGTTCAGCATAGTTCTCTGCAGATTGCCAGGCTGCAGTTTTATCAGTTCCCTCCTTGCATTGCCAAATAGTAGCCCACGGGCACTTCACAGCACATTTAGGCTCCTGTGAAGGACATGTGGGGTGACTGCAGATTGGGGCTGTTACAGATAAGGCTGTGCTTATAAGGCTTAGGTGTTCATAGCCACTTCTCACTGTCCAGGATAAACGTCCAAGAGTACGACTGCCGAGCCACGTGCTTCGTTTTTAGGCAGCTGCACCACTTCAATTCCTACCAGCACCGCAGCGATTCAGTTTCTCCATCACCAGCGCTTGATGTTGTCACCATCTATTTTAGCTATTCTCTTAGTTGTAAGAAATTTTACTTTTTTTTTCTTTTTAACTCATAAGCCCCTCAACAGAAAGTAGTAAGAAATTTTAAATTTATTTTGTTACAGACTTCTAACTCTGCATGACATTCAGAAAACATGTATATGACAATAATACTTTGAAACTAAAATCTGAGGCTTACTTTATGATTTTTATAAATATATTTGTTTTATCGTCATGTGCTCACATTAAGTTGTTCATTACATTGCTTAATCTTCTGTAAATGTATCATTTCGTCTCTTTACCTATTAATAACCAGGAGAAGTAACATGTTTCTTCATCTTTTATTTTCAAATCTTTCTGCAAGCTATATTGTAGGTATGTTTCTTGTTAGGATAATACAGCTGTACTATTTCCTTTAATTTCCATTTAATCTCACATTTCCTGTCTTTTAGCACATTTTTCAACTTAATTCTATTTGCCTTCCCTTTTCTAAGTTTCTTGTTGAATTGCATTTTTGTCAGATGGCTGGACTGAACTTTGGATATTTTTGGATTTTTGTTTGTTGGCTTATTTTTTCCTTATTCCACTTTCTCCTATTGATTTGAAACTCATAAATTATTTCTACTGTTTTAGCAATTATTTTTCAATTTTATCATGCATATTTAACTTAAAGCATAAAGCTTATCAACATTTTAGCCTCTTTCCCTAATTGAGTAACCATTTTTCAAAGTAGGATTTACAGGCTTGTGACGGGCCTGGTATTCATGATTTCCATTGATTCCATGTCCTGTTATCTTCTTAACCCTTCAGAGTACACACTATATTAAGATGCAAGACAGACTGTGGCTAGGAATACAACCTTTGCTCTGTCACTGTTCATTGCGTCAGTTTCTTCTCTGTTAGAAAAGACAGTCATAATATCCACCCTACACACTGGACTAAGAATTAAATAATCTATCATAAACAAAACACTCAAAATAGTGCTTGGAATGTGGCAAGTCTATATAGAGGTTAGCTTGAGTGTATTATTTTACAAAGGTGATTTTTGTTTACACCAAGGTTTCTCAATCTTGTCACTGCTGACATTTTGACACAGATGATTCCATGTTCTGGGGTGCCTTCCCGTATAGATAGCGAGGAGCACCTCTGGTCTCTGATCACTAGGTGTCAGCAGCTCCTCCACCATTGTGACACTCAAAAACATCTTCAGACATCGTCCAATGTCTCCCGTGGAGCAAAATCACTGTAGCGGAGAATCAACGGTTTAGACTGACATGTATTTACTACCATCTATGCTCAATGTTTCTTCTGTCATTTTACACCTTGCATCATAAAAGGATGATCCAGGAGGGAAGAGGAAAGAGTAAGCAAATAAAAGGATATGTCGGGCCGGCCGCGGTGGCTCAAGCCTGTAATCCTAGCTCTCTGGGAGGCCGAGGTGGGCGGATCATTTGAGCTCAGGAGTTCGAGACCAGCCTGAACAAGAGCGAGACCTGTCTCTACTATAAATAGAAAGAAATTAATTGGCCAACTAATATATATAGCAAAAATTAGCCAGGCATGGTGGCACATGCCTATAGTCGCAGCTACTCGGGAGGCTGAGGCAGCAGGACTGCTTGAGCCCAGCAGTTTGAGGTTGCTGTGAGCTAGGCTGACGCCACGGCACTCACTCTAGCCTGGGCAATAAAGTGAGACTCTGTCTCAAAAAAAAAAAAAATAGGATATGTCCTTCAGAAAACCTTTTAGAAAAAGTCTCTTAGGCTTGGTTTATCTAAAAATGTCTTGTTTCTCCAAATCCTTGAAAGAGTCTTGCTGGCACACAACTGCAGTTGGCAGCTCTATTCTCAACACTTTAACAATATTCTATTATCCTTCTGACTCCATTGCTAAGTCTATACATTGTTCCTTTCCAGCAACTGGCTGTTTCTAAGACATGCTTCTGGCCTCTGGTGTTCTGTAGTCCCAAAGCAGTAGGTTAAGATGTGGATGCCTTTGACTTAACTTGCTTGGGGCCAGCTGGGCTTTTCCTAGCCATCAAGCCCTCACATAACGTTTTCTTCCATTCTACACATTTGGTCCTTTGGGGGCTTTGATTAGATGCTGACAGGCTTTCTGATCTTATCTTCCACATTTCTTACCTTTGCTTTCCCATTTCAATTTCCTCTTCTCTATGCTACCTTCTAGATAATTTCTTCAAACTTAGCTTCGAGTTTACAATTCTTCAGCTATATCTAATCTGCTGTTTACTCATCCACACTTTCTTCTTTCAATAATTATATTTCTCACTTTCACAGGTTTCCTTTCAAATCTGCTTGATTACTTCTGATAGTGCTTTTTCATTGAAATGCTGTCCTTTATTTCTTTATGCATGTTGAGCCCAAAGCCAGGATCCAACAGCTCCCACACACGCGGTCCCTGAGCATGCCTCCATTGGTTCATTATCTCTTTTCCCTTCACACGTCTCTCCTCCCTGCGTGCCAGGTGACTCTGGATTGTGTGCTTACTGCTTGCCCTTAATCTGCGCAATCTCACAGGCCTAGACCAGGGATGTGTTCCTCTAACCTACACCTGCTTCTGGGGGAACAGGGGATGTCGCAGGCCCCAGCACAAATCCCAGCTGGATGAAGGAATCCCAGGCTCGCCTTCACCCATCTCGCAGTGAGTCAAGGCTAAGCAGGGCGAAGAGCTCCCCCACCTTCCGCAGGCAGCAATCCAAAGTGCACCCCTTCAGGACCTGGTTATCCAGAAGCACCCTGTCTGTCACACAGCTGGCAATGGGAATTATTTTTAAAGTCAGCTTTACATGCATGTGATATAAAATTCACTGAGGAACAAGAACATACAGAGAGAAAAGCCAGCCTCATCCCAATGCTGTACTACAGCCCCAAGCCACATGGACAGTCAGCAGTTTCAGCCTTTTCTGACCAACTCAGACCCCTTGGAGACTATCACAGCATCCCTGGCAAAACCTTGGACCGAGGCTCTGCCCTCTTGGTGGCACTGGATGAAAACCTGAAGAGGACTTAATCGAGCAGTCATGTTTGAAAAAGGTGTCGGGAAGGGACAGCAAATGCCCACTGGGCACCACCACCTAGTTCAGGGAGACCAGGGAGGCTAGGGGTCCAGGGCAGGGAGGGAGGGTCCTAACAGGGGTAGCAGCAGGATGCAGAAGCCGAGAACCCACTTCAACTTTCACCTAACACCGCATAGTAGACCAGGCCCCTGGGAAGCGGAAAACAGGATGTGGGCCAAGGTCACACTGGAGAGAGTGTGAGCAGGATACCACAGCTTTACCACTGAGCTTCTAACAAAGAACTGCTTCAACACAAAATCTTTGGAGTGGGATTACCCATCAAGTCATGTGAGCATTCTAAACTCAGAGTTGTTTTGGGTTTTTTTTCTTTTTTCTTTTTGAGACAGGGTCTTACTCTGTTGCCTGGGCTAAAGTACAGAGGCATTATTATAGCTCACTGCAGCCTCTAACTTCTGGGTTTAACCCACCCTCCCTAGGAGCTGTGACTAAAGGTATGCACCACCACGCTGGTCTAATTTGTCTTAGTTTTTGTAGAGATGGGGGTCTAGTGTAGTTGCCCATGCTTATCTTAAACTCCTGGCCTCAAGCAATCCTCCCACCTCAGCTTCCCAAAGGGTTAGGGTTATGGGTGTGAGCCGCCATGCCTGACCTTAAACTTATATATTTTTTAACTATTTATTGTTATAAAATATAAGCTCATGATAAAAAGAAATCCAAGCAGTACCCAACAGTATAACATGACAAGGAGCCAGTGCCAGTACTTCTGCCTATCCTTCTATAACCCAGCCCTGCATGTATTAGGTGTGTTGATTAGAGTGGAGGTGAGAATCCAGGAGGAAGGGCCAGCTGGAGGCTACTTCTCAAGTTCTCAGCTACTTCTACCATTGGTCCAACATAGAAAGCATAATAACTTTGTGTTTCAGGATGAGAAAGTCAGTACTCACTAGGAGCTAGATGGTAACACATCAGTCAGAAGAAAGGAATGAAGACAGGAGATGGGAAGGGGTAGCTGGGGATGAAAGAAGATTCCAGGCAGGAGCAGGTAGGACTGAGGCTGCCTTCAGCCTCTGAGAAGGGGAAACCCAACAGGACAGGCATGAGTGAGGAGGGCGACGCTGCCCTCTTCACAGGGTTACTGGGAGGGATGCATGAAAAACAGACCCAAACATCAAGGCCTGTGCACTGATGTCCACCCCAGGTTTATCTGTAACAGCCCCAAATGAGAAACAACCCAAATATCCTTCAGGGGTGAAAGGATAAGCAAATTGGGAAACATCCATTGATGGACTGTTACTTGGCAACAAAAGGTACACACTACTGGGAAACCTGGCATGGATCTCAAGGGCATCAGGCTGAGTTTAAAAAGCCAATCTCAAAAGTCACATACAGCATGATTTCATTATACGACGTTTGCAAAGTGACATCACTGTAGACAGAGAATAGATCAGCAGGTGCCAGGGCTTAGGGTTCGAGGGAGGGGCTGATTCATAAGAGGTAGCACAATACAGAGTTTGCTGGTGCTGATGGAAGACTTTGCATGCTGACTGGTGATGATTACTTGATTCTACACATGATAAAATCTCATGGAAGGACACATACTCACACATGCAACCCAAGAATGAACATAAAAAAATGCTGATGTGTGAGTAAAGTCTCTACCTGGGTTGATAGTACTGCCCCGATGTTAATTTCTTGTTATTAACAATGCTCTATGTAAGATATTATTGGGGGCAGCTAGGTGAAGGGCGCATGGAACTCTCTGTGCTATTCTACAACTTTATGACTCTTAAACTATTTCAAAAATAAAGGAGTTTCATAAAGGGGAAGAAAGCACTGAAGCACTTTGCAGTGGGCACAGCACACACCTAGTACTGAGTAAATGCTGATGGGAATTGAAGGCACAGCAACACGGGTCCTGGGAGGAAGTAAGAGAGGGAGGTTCTCTGCCTTCCCTTGAGAGCAGCTCTGGTCCACCTAGAACACCTGACCACAGCCCCCTCCCCACCAGGAGGGCGTGTGAGGGATGAGGAGCCACAACACACAGAGAAGCACGAGGAGGACAAAGCACCCCTCTGAGGATGGGCAGCCTAATGACGTGCTGTAGGCCACACCCAGGACGACCGAGGGGCAAGGGCAGTGCCAGAAGGGATGGATCCCAGGGCTCACAGCGACCATGGGGTCATGGGTGCCGACACAGCACTGCTTGTGGCTGAGAACACCCGAAACACACTGCTTCTGTTTCAGCAACAAGACAGCCCCTAGGATCGAAGTCCAGGCCACCCCAGCCTCCCCAGTCCTGCCATCCCACCCAGGGCTAGGAAGAGGGCCCCGTATCACTGCACCCCTCTGGCAGGTCAGAGATGGCTTGGGGCCTTTTCTCTCCACACACAGCAAAGATAAAAAGGCAGAGCTGTCTGGAGCTTCTCTGTGCTTTTCTTCATACCATTGGAAGAAAAGGAATAGAGTTGTCACCTGCCAGGGAAGTGGCAAATCCTCCAGGAAGCGCAGTACTCACTCTGTGGAGTTGCCGTAGACACAACAGCCATGCCATGAGGGGCCATCCCCGAGGTCCCAGGGGGCGGCTGCCCCGAGAGGGGCATCGGCTGCCCCATGGCACCAAGGCCACCCATCCCACCCAGGGACTGTCCTGGTCCCCGGGGAGGCATGCCGATTCCCGTGGCTCCTGCGGCAGGTCCACCAGTCAGGCTCTGGAGCGCGTTCATGGGATCTGTAGGACACAAGAGCACAGCGTCTCAGGAAAGGCCCGCTGGACTGGGTGTGGCTCTACAGGCGTGCGGTTCACAGAGCACAGATCTCCTCCCACCTACAGGCTGACCCCTCAAACCCCCAAACGGTGAGAGACAAATGCCAGGGGCTAGGATGCCAGGTGTGTTGGTCACTGCTCCCCAACACTGAGCCCCTCAAGAGCAAGAGGCATATCCCATACCCCTAGCCTGGCCTGTGCTAGGGTCCTATTAAGAGACAAACAACTCCTCCGATGCCTGCAGCTGAACTGGAGACGGGCTGAGGCCTTGAGGGAAGGTGGCAGCTCCTGCCCTCCTGGCTGTCCTGCCCTCCTGCTGGGTGGGCACGCAGCTGGGACTTCCAGAGACAACAGAGAACCATGCCCTTCTGCATAGCAAGTGGAAGCACAGTGGCCAGACCAGAGAGAGCAGGAGGGGCCAGGCAGACACTCTCCCAGGGAGGGCGCCAGCCCTGCTGCTGCAGAGTCCAGAGCAGCAGGGGCCCGTGTCCAAGGCCACCATACGAGAGCAGCCAAGGAGGGCTCCACAGATCACTGAGGGGCAAGGTGCCAAGCCCACCAGGTCAGCAGACTTGGCTCATTGAGAAATGCCATGAGCAAGGACAAGAAGCCCAATGCTGCGTAGGCTCACAGCAAACAGCTACTTGCTGAGTGTGGCCCAGCAAGGTTACCATGCTACAGAACTGGGTGATGCCCAATGACCCCACACTTCAACACCAAGGCGCCCGACACTTAGCCACACTGCCTTGACTGGCTGGCCAAGAACCCTGCACTGGCCGAGAGCTAGAGCCCACACGGGCCGGCATGGCTAAGGCACGCATGCACAGCTGGCGTTTACAGCCCCACTACCCACAGCAGAGCAGACTGCGGTGTAGTCTGTGATGCTGGAACACTCCCTTCCTGACGGGTGGGGTGCAGTCAGCCAGCCTGGCTCTGCTAAACCCTTTCACCGGCAGCTCGGTCAGCAGAGACAGGGCTGAACTGACAGGATTCCCCTTATGTTATAAAACCCTAAAATTAAAAAATATAAATTTCTAAACTTACAAAGAAACTTTGTAATTTAAGAAAGTGAATTCACAGCTCTTCTCTCAGAAATACTACTATAGACTATTACACTGAATATACCATAATAGTTCTTTCCCAGAGAGCTCAAAATATTAGATAATGTCTTCATAGCATTATGACTTTTTTACAATCTTTCTGCTGGGCCAAGACAGCACTGGTGTGAAACGGGCTGGGGAGGCACCATCTGACTGCCGGTCTACAGGGAGGCGGAGGTAGAGGAGAGGCCAGGGTGCGGCTGGCCAGCCTGCTCCCCGCCAGAGTTCTTCTTTCTGTGGTCAGGTGAGTCCAGGCACACGAGAACGCACTCTCTCATTCCTGCCGCTGCAAGTCTGAGGTTGGGAAAAACTTTACTTCAAAAGGAAAACTCTTACCGCTGACGGAAGCTTGAGATTTCTTGTTATCTACGTAAAAACATAAACAAAAAACCAAAGTAAACAAAGTTTTATATAACCACATATTTCCAGGGGTAAGTCAGTTCTATAAGCCTTTGCCCAAGGGTTATTTCCTAAAACTGAACTGACCCTGCCTACAAACGAGGCAAACAGACCTTGGTGCCTGAAACCTGGAGCTCCTAGTGTTCCCTGGAATGGGGGGGTCTGCCCCTGGCAGCACCGAACCCACAAGAGACCTTGGAGCACAGGGCGCAGAGCCACTCAGGGGTCAGCACAGAGCCCTGGGAGAACTGTCCCCAGGGTGGAGGCACACTGCAGTCTGGGCTCTGGGCCTTCTCCCACTTTCTTCCCTTCTAGGCCCAGGGTCTCAGCTCAGCCCTGAGCAACAAACAAGAGCACAACAGGAACCCCCCTGGAGGCTAGAATGGTACTGAAACTCAACAGCACCTCCAGTGTCAGCCATTCTGTAGAGGTGACATCTCCATTTCCTACATGAGGAAACCGAGGCTGTCCATGCCAGCGGGAAAGCCAGGTCTCGCTGGCCCCAGTGCACGGTGGTGGGGAACTGTTGCAACAGTCGGCCTAGAGCCTCCACTCAGCCCCCTCTCCATGAGCCTGTGAGCCTCCCAAGGACTGTGAGCGGCATCCAAGCCACCGTCCCCACAAGCAGAGTGGGGACGTCCAGGCCGGGTCATCTAGGCTGCTCATTCCCAGCTCCTGTTCCTTCTACTCTTCTATACTTCCCAGCGCCTTACCAGCATCACAAAGAAAGTGAGATCCAGTCAAGTCCAACCTGCTTGTGGAAAGAACCAAAACCTGCTGGGCTCTGGGGTGTTCTGTGTCTCCCTTTGCCCTCGACGACTGACACTGATGCTGCAGCTGCTTCTACAACCCACACCCGCCCACTCCGAAACTACAGCGACAGGACTCGCCAGGTGTGCAGGCCTGTGTCAAGAGCAGCTCATCTCCAGCAGTCACACGACTGCAGTGGGCAGGAGTGACAGAGCAGCCAGCAGCCCTGGTTTCCTTCACAAGCTGTGGCCTTCCAGGAACCGTATCTGCGTACTCCCACATGACACACATAGTGCCATGAGTGCTGGCCCCAGAATGAAATGACAACTCACTTCTGAAGAGCCAGGGCTGCTGCCTGGCCTGGCAGACAGACCCACAGTGGGCTCTCCAAACCAAAGCTGGCACCGTCCCACAGCAGGGAGCCAGGGACTTAGGAAGCTGACTGCAGAAACTTTTAGTCTGGCATGTTTAGGTCAAAACTCTGTAATCAATAAAATCAACTTTTAGGGAAGAAAGTTTCCATTCCAGGGCAAACATGTTTAAGAACTTCCCAGAATTAAAAGCAATAGTCCTTAAGTGTGAACAGAAAATGCAAAAAAATATAAATATAAATAAAACAAAAGCAATAGTCCTATAAAAAAGGAGATTAAATGGACAAGTGAAAATAGCAGTCCAGTTTAAATCACTTTGACTACATTGACGCCATGACACCAGAATCAGCATTTTTGAGGCGAGGAAGAGGAATCTGGAATCAAATGCAATGCAGGGAAGAATTTCCCAGAAGGGGCGAGTTGACACAGACCTTCTGAGTCAGGCACCACGGCCTGCCCAGAAAGCCTCTGCAAGGCAGCGACAAAGCAGCCTTCTCACAGCAGTAACAACCCAGAAATGCAAAATCTTACTTACGAATATCTCGAAAATGGATAATGAGCCTGGCCACAAGAGAAAGGTATTCGTCCTAAAAGTAAAAACAGGAAGCTGTTTAATCCCAGATGAAGCAGCCCAGCCATCTGACTCCCCCTCCTGCCCTCACCTGCTGCTGGGCTAAGGCTCTTCCTGAAGGCTGCCAGACTCTGAGGCCTGCTGCCGCTGGGCGGCTCAACCTCCTCTGGAATCTATCTCTCAGAGGAGAGCCATCAGGCTCGGCCAAGCCAGCAATAAAAGGCACAAGGAAACAATGGGGTATGGAGAGCCTCAAACTGCCGTTCCTCCACCCTCACAGGAAGAGCACTCAGCTGGGAGGGCCGGGGGCCATCTCAAGTGCCCCTTTCTTTTCGCGAAGGGGACAGTCAGGCCCAGAAGGGACGAGGAGCTGGGCTGAGGCCACGAGGCCTATCAGAAGCAGACAGGCGGGCCGCTTTGCCTTTGCACAGTTAGCATGGAAGTGCTTTCATTTCTAATGCCCAGTTTGTTGCTGCCTTTTCACTGTTGACGAGGTCTCTGCTGCAAATCTGGATGGTGCGCCCTGGTTGTGCTTTCTGGGAATCTGTGTTCATCTAAATTTACAGCACAGCAAGGGAGAGACCAAAGCACCACTCACAGGTGGCAGGTGAAGGCCATGCCTGCCCAGGGCCCTCTCTGTGTGGGCCACCATGCTTCCAGAACTGCTCAGTAGGACCCGCCTGCCACCCACTGTCCTCTTAGCACCCAAAGACACTCACTCCTGGGTGTCTCAGGGAAATCGCTAGTGTGACTTTGTCCTGTGGTCAACAAGGCGATGTCTGAGTTAAAATCTTATTTCAGAGAAGCGTCCTTCCCCTCTGTCAAAATGCTCATCCTTCCAGCAAGGCAGCCCTGGTTTCCTGCCCTGCTTGGTGACCTTCCTAAGTCACCTGACAATGAGTGTCCACTAGAGCAGACTGCCAGACGTGAGGGAAGGGAAAGAAAATGAAAAGTGGTCTCAGATCAGTATAAAAATACAGACACTTTCTAAATCTTTATGAGCCCACATCTATCTCCCTGCTCCACTCCACCACTTTTCTTCAGCTTGGGGAACAAGCCCAGAACAACAGGTCAACAGGAAGGGAGAGGCCTGGAGAGAGGGAGGCTGGGCACAGCTGGAGCCAGGGCTGTAGGAGGGCCTGTCCACATGCCCATCCTTGGCTGCTCCAGCAATCCCTGGCAGGGAAGACAACATGTGTTCTGGGCCTATAGTCAGCCTGGCCCCTGAAGGACAGTGATGTGGTAAAGTGGGGTGTGACAAAGGTGTGGGAGCCAAAGGGAGCTCAGGAACAGAGAAAAGGTGGCCAAGTGTGAAGGGAAGGGGACTTTTGAGCCTGGCCAGCATCTAACATCTCCTTAACGCCTGGGACCATCTCTGAGGTCTGAGATGCCTTAGAAGAATTTGTTGTTTTCTCCACGTCATAAAAGGTAAAACAAGAAGAGGTAGGTTTCTTTTCTTTTCCTTTTTTAGAGATCGGGTCTCACTCTGCCACCAGTGCTAGAGCGCCGTGGAGTCAACATAGCTCACTGCAACCTGAAACTCTTGGGCTTAAGTGACCCTCCTGCCTCAGCCTCCCAAGTAGGTGGGAATACAGGTGTGTGCCACCACACCTGGTTGGTTTTCCTGTTTTTTTGGCAAAGATGGGGCCTCATTATGTTGCTCAGGCTGGCCTTGAACTCCTGGCCTCAAGCAATCCCCCTACCCTGGTTTCCCAAAGTGCTAGGATGACAGTTGTGCCACCATGCCGGCCAAGGAAGTAGGTTTCAAAAGCAACTGTACTTAGACATAAGACACATTGAACAAGGCTTAGGAGCGTGTCCCCAAACCCCTTCTGCACAGAACCAGGACACAGCAAGACTCACTGCCAGCCCCGTGCCTGGAGCCTGGTGAGCAGGTGTCACCATGCTGCAGTGCCCAGTGCCACTCCTGGCTCAGATGGAGTGGCCAGTGCCACTGGTCTGCTCCAGCTCCAGCTCTCAAGACAAGTGCGAGGAGGCCTGAGGGGAGGCAGGGAGGGTCACCTGACATGAGAAACAGACACAGGAAGCAGTTAGCCAACTGCTAGTCAAGGGCCTTTCTTGTAGGTCAAATACATTTCCTATAATTCTTCCAAAGACAAGTCATCCAGAAACATTTGAGGACTGGGTGTTGTGGGTCAGCTGCAATAGCTCCTTTCCACGGGAGAAAACCCTGGAATCTGAAACTTTGCCTCTGATCCCCTGGCTGGGCTGTCTGTCACTCCTCCAGGTCCTCTGGTTCCTACTGTGGATGCTGGCGTCCTAACTGACCTTCCCAGGCTCAAGTACAACATGTGTTCTGGGCCTATAGTCAGATGTTCTGGGCCTCATCCAGATGTAAGACTATGGTACCCCCTTCTGCTCCAAAGCACCCCAAATCTCCCAGGACTGTTCCAGAAAAAGAGCTGAGGAGCATGTAACCTCCCTCCATCTTCATTCGGGCCGTTCCAGCTCCTCTGCTTGCTATCAAACATTAAGTGTTCAGGCTGTACCTGAGGCTGGGTATTATAGACTACAAACAATGACCACTTTCAAAAATAACAGCTAACACTTGGCACTTACGGTGCCAGGCAAAGCTGTAAACACTTCATATGTATTCATGCCTTGAATTCTCCTAATCACCCAATGAGGCAGGTGCTACTTAACACACCCAGCTTACAGATGAAAAACCAGAATGAGAAAACATTTTAAACAGATGTTATTATAAAAAAGCTTCACAGAGTTTCCATACTGGCTCAACTTGCACACGAGGGCCCCGTGACACACCAAGGCATGAGCACCAGGAAGGAGACAGGTGGGAGGGAAACGCTCACGCTCCACACCACATGCACTGTGCTATACATGCCTCTTGGATGAGACCTGGGGAATCCAAATACACACATTCACTTAAATCTGCCAAAGGAAACGTGGGAAAGATAAACCAAAATCACAGATCAACAGCTACCCCACGAGTGCCAGGAACTAGGCTGGAAATGAGCCTTTTCTAAACACACCACATTACCCATCTTTGCCTTGGAAGCATGTAAATCTTCCACTATTGAGAAGATAAAACCAAAGCAAAACAAAAAGGTACAATTTCTAAAAGTTCACGATAAACTAAAACAAATGAGCTGGATATCAAGTTAGTGGCAGACTCATATACAGAAAACAATTCTTTTGAGGGGCCTTTAAAAAAAAGGAAACAATAAAACTGCATGTTCTAGATGGAAGGGATACATTTTAAGGACAAACTGCTGCAAAGGAATCTTAAATTTTCAGTCTATACTTTGTTATTAGTGGTAATATAAGCCATTTATTCTGAAACTATTTTAAAGTAAAGCAAGTAATTACGCTAATAATATTAGAAACAACGACATGCACAGTAACAGAAAAGACATGTTTAAAATGAAAGTAGTAAAAACCCTATAAAGTTAAATCTGAATAGAAGCTATCACTGTGCAATTATGGGTTTTTTGTTGTTGCTGTCATTTCAAAAATATGTTTTTCCTTGTTTTTTTTTTCACTAAACGGCCCAAAAGCAATTAATAAACCAGCACCCACACTGCATGCTCTGAATGCCACATCACCCTCAAAAGTACCCAGGGCTCCTTAGAGGAACAGCCAACTCCATGCCAGCAAGCTACAAAAGATGAATGAGGTCACACAGGGCCTCAGAGCATCAGAGCAGTGCTTGGGAGCTCCCACTGGGTGAGGATGAAGCCGTGTGAGCATCAAAATGAACGACTGCTGTTTTACACAGCAGATACACAGCCCTGAGCTCAAAATGTGACTCGGCCACGCTCAGTGACTCACGCCTATAATCCTAGCACTCTGGGAGGCCAAGGCGGGCAGATCGCTCAAGGTCAGGAGTTCGAGACCAGCCTGAACAAGAGCGAGACCTCGTCTCTACTATAAATAGAAAGAAATTAACTGGCCAACTAAAAATATATAGAAAAATTAGCCGGGCATGGTGGCGCATGCCTGTAGTCCCAGCTACTCGGGAAGCTGAGGTAGGAGGATCGCTTGAGCCCAGGAGTTTGAGGTTGCTGTGAGCTAGGCTGATGCCACAGCACTCACTCTAGCCTGGGCAACAGAGGGAGACTCTGTCTCAAAAAAAAAAAAAAAAAAAAAAGTGACTCAAAGGAAAAGAACCCATCTGTGTCCCAGAGGTACTGCTTGCACCAGAAGATGAGTGAGACAGCGTTCCCAGGGTCCTGAATAAGCACTGTTTCCAGCAACGAAACAGCTCTGGCTGATGAAAGGAAACCCTCGACAGAAGAATTCCACGTAATAAATGTGGGTGAAAAGCCAGAATTAAGGACAATTGCCATTTTGCAATTCCTAATTAAATGATAGAACAATTAGATGCTAACATGGAGCTTTACAAGGGGAGAGCCAGGCTGCCACTCTCCAAACCCCCAACAAACTGTGGCCTCGTGGAAACATGGAGACACCCAGAAATGCAAACACAAGGCCCCACCTTGATGAATTCTTGCTTTTCCAATGCAGCCAGCCCACAGAAGTAAGAGGCAGGCAGCACTAAGTCAGCCAAAAGCTCGGAGGTTATCAGAGACCACACGGAGGGTCTATAGGGCTGCTGGGCTGTCCCTCACCAGGCTGTTAGTGGCCTCAAGGGAGACAGGAGCCTCACCGGAATCTTGATTCAAATAAGCTGACTATTAGAGGAAAAGGGCTGAGACTTGAAGGAGGCTTTACCACTGATGGATTATGAGGCAATATCGATGAAGCCATGTGATCATTAGGTGGGGCCCTGCCACACGTCTGCTGTGAGGGGACACACTCTGCAGTACGCAGAGATACACCACTTCAAGACGGACACAGAGATGGATGAGGGGGAAGCTACCAAACTGCAGCAATTGCTCACTCCAGGCTAGAGGAATATGAGGCCTCTGTGCTTTTATGTCTCTCTGAAAGTTTTCCTAATAGATTTAAAACTACCAACAAATCCCAGATCAAGCACTCCTGTGCCAGTATCCTTGGCCCCAGGCTGGGCCATCAGAAACCAAGCAGGGCTCTCCTGGTACAAGGCAGCCCCAGCGGTGCCCCTTCTACCCCACCCACGCAAGGAAGGCACACTGCCCTGACCAGGCCACCAGAAAGGCAGACCTGATACCCAACACTTTCGCTTTTCCATAAAAAACATACATATAATAGGTTTATTGAGATATAATTCACATACCATAAAATTCACCCATGTAAAGAGTACCATTCAATGGTTTTAGGTACTATGTTCAGAGTTGTGCAGCATTACCACAATCAATTTTAGAACCTTTTCATCGCTCCAAAAGGAAACTCCATCTCCCCCGTAGCACCCTTGGCCCTAGGCAACCATTAATCAACTTTTTAATATGCAGTAGGCTACATAATAGGCCTCAAAGATATGGGGTCCTATTCCCTGGAACCTGTAAATGTTACCTTATTTGAGAAAAGGGTCTTTGCAGGTGTGATTAAGGATCTTGAGATAAAGAGATTGCCCTGGGTTATGCAGGGACCCTAAATGCAGTTATGGGTTTCCTGATAAGAGGGCAAAAGAAAACTTCACACACACAGAAGGTGATGTGAAGATGGAGCAGAGAGATTTTACCCTACATGCTGACCTTGAAGACTGGAGTGACATAGCCACAAGGTGAGGAATACCAGCAGCTACCAGGAGCTGAAAGACGCAAGAACAGATTCCTCCTGAGGAAGCACAGCTTTGACGACACTATGATTCTGGCCCATGATATTGATTTTGGTTGGACTTCTGGCCCCGAGAACTGCAAGAGACGCAACTTCTATTCATTTATGCCACCAAGTTTGCAGTAATTTGTTACAGCAGCCACAGGAAAAGAATACAGACATTTGTCACCAGAAGTGGGGTGCCTAAAAATGTGAGAGTGGCAGTGGCTTTGGAATTGGATGAGAGGCTGGCAGAATTTTGAGAAATGTGATAGATTGCTTTGAACACGCTTTGGGCAGAAATACAGATGTACTTCTCTGCCACCCAGACTATGCCTCATAGGAAGTGAGGAAGCTGATAAAGAAAGCTTGTGTTCAAGAATACATATACTATCAAGGGCCGGGCGCGGTGGTTCACGCAATCCTAGCACTCTGGGAGGCCGAGGTGGGTGGATTGCTTGAGGTTAGGAGTTCAAAACCAGCTTGAGCAAGAGTGAGACCCGTCTCTACTATAAATAGAAAGAAATTAATGAGGCAACTAATATATATAGAAAAAATTAGCTAGGCATGGTGGCACATGCCTGTAGTCCCGGCTACTCGGGAGACTGAGGCAGTAGGATTGCTTGAGCCCAGGAGTGTGAGGGTGCTGTGAGCTAGGCTGATGCCACGGCACTCACTCTAGCCTGGGCAACAAAGCGAGACTCTGTCTCAAAAAAAAAAAAAAAAAAAGAATACATATACTATCAAAAACAGAATGTTGGTAGAAATATAAACGTTAAAGGTGATTTTAAGAAGGGCTCAAAGGATATGAGGAACATGTTATCGGAAACTGGAGTAAAGAAGATCCTTGTTATATAATGGCAGGAAGTTTAGCTGGATTGTGTTCTATAGCTGTGTGGAAGGCAGAATCACACGCAATGAACATGAGTATTTAGTCGAGTAGACTTCCAAGAAAAGTGATGAAGATTCAGCTAGGAATGTAAGAGAAAAGAGAAAAACTGAAGGAAGAACTGTTAGGCAACAATGAACCTGGGCTTGATGATTTGGGAAATTCTCAGGGTATTCAGACTTGAAAAAACAAACAAAATGCTAAAATTAGGAGATTCACTGTTAGGAAAATTTGTTCTGGAGAAGCAGCCAAGGGTGTGGCTGGCCAAATTTTGTTAGTGTCAAAGAGATTACATGTGATTCATGAATCTTCACAATCATCACATGGAAGCAAAGAAAAGAGATGAAATTATCTAGGGAAGATCTTTGGAGAAACTTAACCTAATGGCATAAATCCCAAGACATACACAGGAGACCCACAAGGTTTCTGAGACAGTTATACCAGCAGAAACACTGCCAGCTTGGACTGAAAGGTCCAGAGACTAGACAAAATCAAAGAAGGGTGTTGGGCTCCCAAAATTCTAGAGGCAGGAAACAGACTGATCAAATTACTCAACTGTGGGGAGGGAGGAATACAGTGGGGATGGTTAATGGGTGCAAAAACATAGTTAGAATGAACGATATTTGACAGCATAACAAAGTGACTATAATCCACAATAAGTTAGGGTATTCATTCTATTCTAAAGAATAGAATGGGAATGTTCCTAACACAAAGAAATGAAAAATGCCTGAGGTGATGGCCACCCCAATTACCCTGATTTGATTAATACACAGTGTATGGCTGTATCAAAACATCACCATGTACCCCATAAATACATAGAACTATTATGTACCCATAATAATTAAAAAAAAAAAAAAAAACCACTCAGCGGCAAACATGTGTACCCTTCAAGAGAAAGAAGAATGGGCATGAGGCCAGAGCCATGGACTCAGAGATAAGAGCCTCCACCTTTGTGGGTAATTTCTTACAGCAGCCACAGGACACAAGTACACTAGCTCCATAGATTTGCCTATTCTGTACATTTCATAAAAGTGCAATGGCATAACATGTGGTCCTTTGTGACTGGTTTATTTCACTCACATAATGATTTTAAAGTTATCCACGTTGTAGCATGGATCAGCACTTCATTCCTTTATGTTGCCCAATGATATTCCATTGTATGGATCTACCACATTCTATTCATCTGTTCATTAGCTGATAGACATTGGCATTATGAATTGGCGTTACTTTTTGGCCTTATGAATGGTGCTATAAACACTCGTGTACAAGTTTTTGTGTGGACATATGTTTTTATTTCTCTTGGGTATATACATAGGAATGGAGTTTCTAGCTCATATGGTAACTCTACATTTAATTTTTAGAGAAATTGCTGTAATCATGTCACTGTGGCTACACCATATTACCTTCCCTCCAGCAAGGCTCCAATTTCTGTCTTTGCCAGCACTTCTTATTGTCTTTTTTGATTATAGCCACCATAATGGTGTGAACTGGTATCTCACTGTGGTTTTGATTTGCAATCCCCTAATGACTACTGATGTTGAGCATCTTTTCATGACCTTATTGGCCATTTGTATACCTTCTTTGGAAAAATGTCTACTAGAGGCCTTTGCCCATTTTTTTTTTTTTTTTGAGACAGTCTCACTTTGTTGCCCAGGCTAGAGTGAGTGCCGTGGCATCAGCCTAGCTCACAGCAACCTCAATCTCCTGAGCTCAAGCGATCCTACTGCCTCAGCCTCCTGAGTAGCTGGGACTACAGGCATGCGCCACCATGCCTGGCTAATTTTTTCTATATATATTATTAGTTGGTCTATTAATTTCTTTCTATTTTTAGTAGAAATGGGGTCTCGCTCAGGCTGGTTTCGAACTCCTGACCTCGAGCAATCCGCCCACCTCGGCCTCCCAGAGTGCTAGGATAACAGGCATGAGCCACCACACCCGGCCTTTTGCCTATTTTTTAATAGCATTTTTTTCCTTTGGTGTTGTTGAGTTGTAGGAGTTCATTATAGATCTAGCTATCTATTAAACCCTAATCTTACATCAGAGTTGCAAATTTTCTCCTATTCCATGGGTTACCTTTTTACTTTCTTGACAGTGTCCTATGATGAAGGTTTTAGTTTTGCTAAAGTCAAATTTATCTATGTTTTCTTTTGTTGCTCATGCTCTTAGTGTCACATCTAAGAAACCATTGCCTAATACAAGGTCACAAAAATTTATACCTTTATTTTCTTCTAAGACTTTATAGTTTTAGCGTTTAGATTTTTTACTCATTTTGAGTTAACTTTTATATGTGGTGTGAAGGTGGGGTCCAAGCTCAGTACTTTGTATGTGGCTATCCAGTTGTCCTAATACCCTTTGCTGAAAGGACTATTTTCCACTGAATGATTTTGGCACCCACGTTAAAAACTCAATTGACAGTAAATACCAGGGTTTCTTCTGGACTCTCAATTCTCCTGCACGCATCTGTTACACATGCTTATCCTCATGCCACTACCACATGGTCCTGATTACTGACTGTAGCTTCAGAGTGTGTTTTAAAATTAAAAAGTGTGAATCCTCCAACTTTGCTCTTTTTCAAGATTGTTTTGTCTGTTCTGGATTCCTTAAATTTCCTTAGGCTCAGCTTGTTAGTTTCTGCAAAATCTGTTTGAAAGTGTTCCAAATATATTTAAAAATATTATATATCAAATCCCAGAACAGGCACTCCAGAGAGTGTTCTCACCTCCCCAAGACTTTTTTTTTTTTTTTTTGAGACAGAGTCTCACTTTATTGCCCAGGCTAGAGTGAGTGCCGTGGCGTCAGCCTAGCTCACAGCAACCTCAAACTCCTGGGCTCAAGCAATCCTGCTGCCTCAGCCTCCCAAGTAGCTGGGACTACAGGCATGTGCCACCATGCCCGGCTAATTTTTGCTATATATATTAGTTGGCCAATTAATTTCTTTCTATTTTATAGTAGAGATGGGGTCTCGCTCTTGCTCAGGCTGGTCTCAAACTCCTGAGCTCAAACGATCCGCCCACCTCGGCCTCCCAGAGAGCTAGGATTACAGGCTTGAGCCACCGCGCCCGGCCTCCCCAAGACTTTGAAAGTATTATGATTCACAAATTTTACCTGCCATGTGTGCATTCATTCATTCAT
>VSMD01070660.1:0-52403 GCA_008750895.1 Mirza zaza
GGCTGTGATTCTGGCCACAGACATCGCCACCAAGGCCAGCAGGAGGCCTAGCAGCAGGGCCAGCTTCTCCTTAGCAGTCAGCAGGTCAGGGGTAGCCCTGCCTGCCCAGCAGCTCCGCAGCAGAAACTAGCAGTGATGGGGAGGCCACAGGATAGATGCAAAACCATCACTCTACACCCCTCTCCCATGCACGGAGATGCCATCTTCGGGGAAGGAGCGGAAATCCAAAAGACTGAGCATTCTGGCTAAACTGGACTGTTTACCATCTAAATTCTTGGATCTAACTATGTTTATTATATTACACTAAAATATAATCCTCATCGCTTCTCCGCCTTTTGGCTAAAATCAAGTGTAGTGTCTGTTCTTACCAGCTTAATATCTTAGTAAAATTTTAAAAATTAAAATAAAATATAATCCTCATCTCGTTGTCCAGCCTTACCCCACACCACTGTCCAGCAGGGTAGGAACTTACAAAGACGTTTTGCAGTAATAAAGATATTGCCTTTTGAGCTTGTTTTTTTTTTGGACATTTGAGTGTGGTGAGAATAAATTTGTGACTCTGGCTCTCTTCCTGCAGCCCTTACTTCTTCAAACTCTGAATGAGATGCTCCACACGGACACCTTCCCACTCATAGACACAGCTTACGTCTAAAACCAGCTTTAGGGACAAGCCAGAAGAGTTTTAGGCTCTAAGCTAAACAGGAGGAAAAAAAAGAAAACCTTTCCAAAAAAGGAAAGCTTTAGATTTAAAATAGGAGAAATGCAGCTACTTGAATAAACAAGATTCAAAGGTACAACTTTTCCCTGCTCGCTGTCTGGCCAGTCAAGGGAGAAGCTGAGGCTACCCAGCAAGAACTCACTGTTCACTCACCTTGTAGAATAAGGCTTATGCAATGGAGCATTAAAAAATGCTACACATTTTTTAAAAAAACTTTTAGAGATAGAAGGAACAAAGCAAAGAATTCTCAGAGCCTTAGTCCAGAGACTGCTGGAGGCTACCCTACCCTTGGTGCCTAGGGACCCCAATGAGCAGTGACGTCCTCAGCTTTTTTCAGTATCCTCGATAAATATGCAGGTCATTTGCCAGTAGTAAAGCCACAGCTCAAAGCAGGCCCAGTGACCTCAGATGGCTCCGCTGCAAGTGGAGGGGCACTGAAGCCCCTAGTGAAAATGATGCTGTCTGACCAGCTTAAAAGGCCACCCACCAGTGTGCCACATGCCACCCACACACGCACACTTGCACGTGTGTGCACTGCCCCCAGGGCTGAGGCCAGGATGGCCCTCGCGCCAGGCGGACGGAGGCGGGCTGTGCAGCTGGCTCTCCCGCCCCGAGGCAGCAGCGAGGCGCACGGCGGAGCCTGGAGGAGCCACACAGCGGCGTGTCCCGGCCGCGGAGTGTGACGGGAGCAGAAAGAGAAATCACCGGGCTTCAGGTGAGAGCTCTGCGGGAGGGAGCAGAGGCGAAGCCGGGAAAGGCAGCGCCAGCGTTTCCGTCACTCGGCTCCACAGCTGGCGGCCGCCTCCAACGCGGCCCTACCTCCGCCCGGCCGCGGCCCTGCTTCCCCCTGGCCCTACCTCCGCCCCGCCGCGGCCCTGCTTCCCCCTGGCCCTACCTCCGCCCCGCCGCGGCCCTGCTTCCGCCCTGGCCCTACCTCCGCCCCGCCGCGGCCCTGCTTCCCCCTGGCCCTACCTCCGCCCGGCCGCGGCCCTGCTTCCCCCTGGCCCTACCTCCGCCCCGCCGCGGCCCTGCTTCCCCCTGGCCCTACCTCCGCCCCGCCGCGGCCCTGCTTCCCCCTGGCCCTACCTCCGCCCCACCGCCGCCCTGCCATCGCCGCGGCCCTGCCTCCGCCCCGCCGGGGCCCTGCGTCCACCCTGCCACGGCCCTGCCTCTGCAGCGGCCCTGCCTTCGCTGGCCCCGCCTCCGCCCCGGCCCTACCCCCGCCCTGCGCGGCCTGTGCCGCGAGAGAAGCGCGTTGTTTAAGTCCCTCATGGCCCTGCTTCCTCTTGTCAGTCAGAGAGCTGGTTAGATTTGCCTCACCGTTCTGCCCAGTGCTCCCCCAGAGCGACACAGCAGAGACTTGTCTGAGGCGCCGGCGCCCTCCGGGACAGGAAAGGTGGCGTTTGGAGGCCAGCAAGGGAGGCAGCAGGCCAGCTCTGCGCTCACAGGCGGGGAAGAACTAGAGCCGATCCTTGGCTGTCTTCACAGAGCTCTCCTGTGTAGGACAGGAAGTGTATCATTCAGACAGTGCGAGGAAAGGAACCCGTGTAACCTACTAGCACGAGGCAGAGATGCATGTCCCTCCCGGCCTGGGCGGCGAGGGGTGCCACCGCGCCAGCACGGGGGAGGGAAGGAACGCGTGCCGCGGGCTCTCGGTGGTGGGACCTGCTCGCTGCCTCGCGGTCAATGAATACAGCAGAATCCACCCCTCTGCAGCCACCACAGAAGCTGTACGACAACTTTCCATACAATTGAACAACTGAAGTGCGGAAAGGACTTTTGAGATCAAGAAATTTTGATTCCTGAACCTCGTCTTTAACGAAATCTTAAGCAGAAACCCAGTTTATGCTTCAAATTGAAGAGGCCAGGCACAGTGGCTCACACCCATAATCCCAGCACTTCGAGAGGCCGAGACAGGAAGACCACTTAAGGCCAAGAGTTCAAAACCAGCCTAGATCTGCACAGGAGTACAACAGGGTAAAAAAACAAAAATAAAAACAAAACAACAGCCTAGGCAACATAGCAGAGGCACTAGTCACTACAAAGAAAAAGCTTCTTTTGTCGAACCAGTGTGCGTGAGCTGGGTAGGGTGGCACAAGCCTGGCAGACCCGCTCCCCTTGGTGCCTCTACCCCGCCACACCACCAGGGAACTGTAGCATTATTTGAGGTACTGTGTCAAAACCACCGTCCTATACCACTGCATGCCCCACGTTGTTTTCCCTGATTGGCAGCCAACCCCAAACATGGTCCTGTCTCAAGGCTTGTAGGTCCCTCTGTTTGGAACGATCTTTTCCTGGCTTATGCCTTGGCTGGCTCCTTCTAGGACATTTATGTCTCAGCTCAAATGTTACTGCCCCAGGGAGACCTTCCCTGACCAACCTCTGTATAGGAACCCCCTCCCCAATTTGTCTTTATAGTTTGTTTCATTTCTTCATAGCACTGCTCACCATCTGGAGTTACACCACTTATTTACTTATTACTTACTGCCTGTCACTCTCACTAGGGTGTGAAATCCCTCCAAGCACGACCTCCTCTGTTTTACTCCCTGCAGCCCTAGGGTGCTAAACAATGCTTGGTATATAGTAAACACTTGGGAAATATTTGCTGAACAAATGAGTTAAGGAAACCATGAGTTAGAGGGCATCAGTAATAGGCGTAAGGTCAAGGTCACTCAACCAGTCCATGACAAAGGCAGGATTCCAGTCCAGGTCTTCTGACGCTGGTGTGTTTCCTTTTGATTTCACCTAGTTCTTACTCCCTTAGATCCTTAGCAGCTAAGGAAACAGTATCCTTCATTTTTCAGTCTCAGAAGAATGAGTTTCTTATGTGTTGATGGGTCACAACTGGGTTACAGGCAAAGGAGTCTGCATTTGAACAAAAGGTTCAAAGGGAAAGAGGTAGGTGGGAGGAAGGAGACGGAAATTCCTGGCCTGGTTTGATAAATGTCCCTCTCTCTAGCAGGTAACTAAAGTGTTAGCACACCTTTCTCTTCTTGCATGTCATTCTCTCTCCAAATATACTGCTTCATGCTAGTAACTTGTCCACACTTTCCTTTGGTCAGAAGATCATCCATTACTTTCTACAACTTCCTATCCAGCTGTCTAGATTAAATTAGGTCTTGAATCCTCTTTGGAAACTGAGTTACTGTGGTCTTCTGAGAAGGCAAACTGTGGTTAAAGACAGGTGGAACTGTCTGTCCCCTATAGGCAGGATTTTGTTCTCTCTCCAGAGGAAAGACATATATAAAGGCTCTAGAATATTACACACTGAATAAATATTAGTTTTCCTACATTTTTCTTTGATGGTTTCCCAGGGATGGTAAAGATATGTTGACTGAAGCTGCACTATTTCATTCATTCATTCAACTAACATTTACTGGTCAATGACTATATGTATTTCACCCCAAGTTTGCTATGGGTAATAATTTTGCTCTGTTTTGTAGCCAAAGACTAATTCTTAAACGTATGTATTATTCATCCAGGAAAGATAGGTAGAAAGTATGTGGATAATTTACTGTTTTTTATCCTGTTATTAGAAAAACATCTTAAAGCCCAAGTCCAAATAATAAAGGCACAGTATTGAAACGGGGGCAACTTTCTATAACACATGTAAATGTCACTCTCCCTTTCACAATACAATCTTGGAGACTTCATTTATGTGAGTATGTAGATTAATTCCTATTAATCACTACCCCATCACCAAAACAAAACAGACTGGAGAAAGAACAAATATATTTTGAGCTTCAACACAGCACTAAGCACTGAATAAAACATGGTCCCTGGCCTTAGAAAGCTTATAATTAGGTGGAAGAAATATAAACAGTTAACTATTAATATAATTTTTTTAAAAAAACTATTTAGTTAAAACAGTGTTTCCCTAAAAATGTAGTACAATTATCACCAGTGGGTAGTAAGGATACTACCAATGGCTGACAACGTTTTATTATAATGGTTATCTTTATAGTCTTAATGCATATGAGAAAAAGCATAACTAATCTATCAAACCTGTGATTTCAAAATTGGTAATTGCTTAGGATGAGGCTAAAGTGAGTGGCACAGTATGTTTCGACACCTTTATGCAGTGCTCGTGCATGCTGTGGGCACGCCATGAACGTTCCCATGACTGCATCTGTCTTCTCTGTTCGGAGTGTGGCTGGTTTGCATGCGGGGGCTCTCGGCACCTGGGGCTGTGCCTACTGCTGCACTAGGGTATTGACGTCCTCAATGTGGCACAACTGAAGTTCGGGAAACTCCAGTCTAAAAAACATTAATTTGAGCCTGTGTAATCAATGTTGCAGATGTGTCCCCAGGGCAAAAGTTAGTAGTGGCACAACTGGGCGTAAAGAGGGGAGCACGGTGCTCAGGGCAGGCGGCCTCCGCCTGGAACTGCTCCTCTCCCGCAGACTGAGGCTGCGACCTCCAGGCTTCTGTCCTCCCCACCTTTCGTGGAAGCCCTTCCAAGGACATCAGCCTGCTCATCTCCCAGGCTCTAGGCCTGACTAGTTTTCCATCTTTCCCTACCACTCAGAGTCTGGTTTCGACTCCTGACCTCGAGCAATCCACACACCTTGGCCTCCCAGAGTGCTAGGATTACAGGCGTGAGCCACCACGCCCCCACTCAGAGTCTGGATGTAGGAAGGATTAAGAAAAATCCCTTTCTTCTCCTTCAAAACAGTGTTGCAATCTTACCGCCAAGCAGGGAATTCGAGCTACCTGCCTGGCTCTTTCTCAATGGAGCTCCTCCTCTGCTTGCAGATTCCCCCAAAGACATTCAGTCTTTGACTCCCTTTGTTCCACCTGTGCTGGATGCTGAGCGAGATGGAAGATGGTCTCCTAAAAGGAGAACTAAGTCTTGTCCATACTGAATGCAAATGCAGTGTAGATCAAGTCAAGTACAGCAAGATTCAGATACAATGAGATGGGAGTGGAGTTAAAAATCATTTATGAATAGAAGAAGAGCTATAGATATAATAGTCTGGGAGTATTTTTTGTTCTTACAGCCTATACACACACACATACACTAGCAGTTTTAGGTTCATTGCAAAATTGAGAAGAAAGCTCAGAGACCTCCTGTATACCTTCTGCCCCGACACATGCGTAGACTGCCCCACTGTCAACTTCCCCCACCAGAATGGTACAATTTTTACAATTGATGAACCTATAGTGACACATCGTTATCACCAAAAGTCTATAGTTTCCATTAGGATTCACTCTTGGTGCTGTATGTTCTATGGGTTTGGACAAATACATAATGACACATTTCCACCATTATAGTACAGTGTCATTCAGAACAGTTTCACTGCCCTAAAAGTCCTCTGTGTTCTCCTTGTTCATCCCTCCTTCCTCTCTCAATCCCTGGCAACCACTGATATTTTTACTGTGTCCATAGTTTTGCCTTTTTCAGACTGTCATATAGTTGGAATCATACAGTGTGTAGCCTTGTCAGATTGGCTTTTTCACTTAGTCATATGCGTTTAAGGTCCTTCCATCTCTTTTCATGGTTTGATAGCATGTTTCTTTTTAGCACTGAATAACATTCCACTGTCTGGATGGACCACAGTTTATTTATCCATTGACCCACTGAAGGACATCTTGGTTGCTTTCAAATTTTGGCCTTATGTATAGAGCTGCTATAAACATTTGTGTGCAGGTTTTTATGTAGACATAAATTTTCAGTTCATTTGGGAAAATACCAAGGATTGCAATTGCGAGGCTATTCAGGCAATCTTTCCCTTCTGATGTGAGTCTTGACAGATGTGCCTTTCAAGGGATTGGCCCATTTCATCTAGGTTATCAAATTCGGGCCTATAGATGTTCATAATATTCCTTTTTTATCCTTTTAATGTTGGTGGAATCTATAGTGGCATTTCCTCTTTGATTTCTGATATTAGTAATTTGTGTACTCTCTTTTTCTTATTTAGCTTGAGTAGAGGCTTATTGATTTTATTGATCTTTCAAATAAACAGTTTCTGGTTTTGTTGATTTTTAAATTGATTTCTTTCAATTCCCTTGATTTCTGCTCCAATTTTTTATTATTTCTTTTCTTCTTCTTACTTTGGATTTTAGTTACTCTTCTTTTTCTACTTTCCTAAGTTGAAAATTTAGATTATTGACTTTGTATTTTTCTTTTTTTCCCGTGTATTCATCCAATGCTAAGCACTCCTTTTGCTGCATTCCATAATTTTGATAAATTGTGTTTTCATTTTCATTTAGTTCAAATATTTTTACATTTCTCTTAAGATTTTTTCTTTGATCCATGTGTTTTGTTTTTGTTCTTTTGTTTTTTTGAGATTGGGTCTCGCTCTGTCACCCTGGGTAGAGTGCAGTGGCATCATCATAGCTCACTGCAACCTCAAAGTCCTGGGCTCAGGCCATCCTCCTGCCTCAGCTGGGGCTACAGGTGCACACCAGTACACCCGGCTATTTTTTTCTATTTTTGGTAGAGACGGTGTCTTGCTCTTGCTCAAGTTAGTCTTGAACTCCTGACCTCAAGCGATCCTCTCACCTTGGCCTGCCAGAGTGCTAGAATTACAGGCATGAACCACCTTGCCCGGCCCCATGTGCTGTTTAGAAGTATGTTGTTTTCTGTCTCTAGTTTAGAACTGTTGAAAAAGAAAAAAAAGTTCATTTTTAATCTCCACATATTTGAGAATTTTCCAGTTATTGATTTCTGTTATTGACTTAATAGTTTGATTGATTTCTAGTTTAATTCCATTTTGGGCTATGAACAGACATTGTATGATTTCTAGTCTTCTAAATTTGTTCAAAGTATCTTTTATGGCCCAGAATATAGGCTATCTTGGTGAATGTTACATGTAAGCTTGAAAAGAATGTATATTCTGCTGTTGTTTTATGAAATCGTCTACAGGTGTCAATTACATCCAGTTGATTGATGGTTTTTTTGAGTTCAACTATGTCTTTAATGATTTTTCTGCCTGTTGAATATGTCCATTTCTAAGAAAGGGGTGTTTAAGTCTTCAAGTCTAACAATGTATTCATCTATTTTTCCTTGAAGTTCTATCAGGTTTTGCCTCATATAGCTTGAAGCTCTGTTGGTAGGTGCATACATGTTAAGGATGATTATGTCTTCTTTTTATTTTTTCTCTCTGTTTTTTCTTTTGTGTGTGTGTGTGTGTGTGTGAGGTAGGCTCTCACTCTATCGCCCCAGCTAGAGTGCAATGGAGTCATCACATAGTTCACAGCAACCTCAAACTCCTGGGCTCAAGCAATCCTGCTGCCTCGGCCTCCTGAGTAGCTGGGACTACAGGCATGCACCACCATGCCCAGCAATTTTTTTCTATTTTTAGTTGTTTACCTAATTTCTTTCTATTTTTAGTAGAGACAGGGTCTTGCTCTTGCTCAGGCTGGTCTTGAACTCCTGACCTCAAGCAAGCCTCCTGCCTTGGCCTCTCAGAGTGCTGGGATTACAGGTGTGAGCCAGCATGCCCTACCCCTTCAGGTGTTTCTATTACTCACCTATTATAGTTGTCTCACAGTTCTTGAATATTCCATCTATTTTTCTCAGTCTTTGTTCTCCCTGTGTTTCAGTTTGGGAGATTTCTATTGATCTATGCTCAAGCACAGAGGTTCTTTCCTTAGCCATGTCCAGTCTACTAATAAGCCCATGAAAAGCATTCTTCATTTCTGCCTCAGTGTTTTGATTCTACCATTCTTTTGGTTCTTTCTTAGTAATTCCATCTCTCCACTTACATTGCGCATGTGTTTGGCGCAATAAAGCTGTCCGCTTTATTCCCTAGCGCCCTGAGTGTGTTGATCATGGCAGTTTTACACTCTCCGTCTGGTAAGTCCAACAGCCCCGCCAAGTCTGGCTCTGATGCTTGAAGCTTGACCCCTCTTCCAATTGTACTTTTGCCTTTCAGCATGCCTTGTGACTATTTTCTGGTAGCCAGACGCCATGTGCCAGGGAAGAGGAACTGCTGTAAATAGGTCTTTGTAGGTGGTGATGAGATGTCGAGGTGGGGATGCAGTCCACAGTCCTTTGATTAGGTCTGAGTATTTCAGTCAGCCTCTGCCTCTGCATTCCACTTTATAGCTGCTTCTCTGGGCCCCATTTTAGGTGGGTCAGAATGGCTACAGGAGGCTCAAGTTGGGTATTTTCCTTCCCCCAGGTCAGTTAAACTCTGATAAGACCCCAAAAGGTTAGGCTCTGGTTAAATAGTTTCCCTTGAGGTCAGACCTTGTTAAGAATAGAGTGGCTAGGCCTGGGTGCGGTGACTCACGCCTGTAATCCTAGCACTCTGGGAGGCCGAGGCAGGAGGATCCCTTGAGCTCAGAAATTTGAGACCAGCCTGAGCAAGAGTAAGACCCCATCTCTACAAGAAATAGAAAAATTAACTGGATGTGAAATAGAAAACTTAGCCGGGCATGGTGGCACATACATGTAGTCCCAGCTACTGGGGAGGCTGAGGCGGGAGGATCCCTTGAGCCCAAGAGTTTGAGGTTGCCAGCCGGAGTGACAGAGTGAGACTCTGTTAAAAATATAAATTTAAAAAAAAGGAAAAAGAAGAAGAAGAGAGTGCTCTGGACTATTTCAAAATGCCCCCCCCCCCCCCGCCCCCCCGCCAGAAGCATGGGGAACTTTTCTCTGTTATTTATTGTGAGCACTTGGTGGAGCTCCTAGAGGTAAAACTCGCAAAGGCATTTCCCCCATGTCCACCCCAGGACTGGGACCCCTCACAGTTTTTGGCTCTTGGACTTGTCCACCCTGAGCCTCCAGCAATTCGTCAGTTACAGTTCAAGTTTCTCACCTGTCGTCGTTTCCTATGGAGAACTGCGTTTGTGAGTCTGCTCCAGTGAGCCAGAACTCCTGCACCCACCTGCCTCTTCTGTCCTGAGGGCAGCGGCTTGTCCTCTGTTCTCGCCTCTCCTCAGGGTCCAAGAACAGTGGTGGATTTTTCAGTTTCTTCAGATTTCTACATGTTAGGATAGAGTGGCTACTTCCAATCTCCTTACATACAGAAGCAGAAACCAGAAGTCTCCTCTGGAAGTATTTTCAAATGGAAGTTCCAGAAAACAATTTGTTGCTATGTATCAAGAGATTTAAAAAGACCCAATAATCCCACTTGTAGAATCAATCTAAGAAAATAACAGAGATGTGCTCAGATATGTAAGGATGTTCATCAAAATATTATTTATAACAAGAGTGTCCAATAATGAATGGATGGTTAAATAAAGTTTGATGCATCTATAAATGGATATCATGGAATAATGTCTTTTTATATTTTGGAAGGATATTTAAAGGAATATCAAAGTGCTAATCACATAATCCAAAAAATAGGATACAGAAGTGTATAAACATTTCATTTCAATTTCCTTTAAAAATCATACAGAATTAATATAGGTAGGAAAACTATTAGCAGAAAATACACCAAAATGTTAATACTAGTTATTTCTGGGTTATGGGTTTATAAATGATTTGTTTTCTTCTTTTACTTTTTATTTTTTATTTCCTTTGCACATTTTCTACCAACTCATATATTATATTTAGAATAGAAAAATTCCTGTAGTTTAAAAAAGAAAATTAGAGGCCGGGAGCGGTGGCTCACGCCTGTAATCCCAGCACTCTGGGAGGCCGAGGTGGGAGGATCGCTCAAGGTCAGGAGTTCGAGGCCAGCCTGAGCAAAAGCGAAACCCCGTCTCTACTAAAAATAGAAAGAAATTAATTGGCCAACTAAAAATATATATAGAAAAAATTAGCCAGGCATGGTGGCGCATACCTGTTGTCCCAGCTACTTGGGAGGCTGAGGCAGAAGGATCGCTTGAGGCCAGGAGTTGGAGGCTGCTGTGAGCGAGGCTGACACCACGGCACTCTAGCCCAGGCGACAGAGCGAGACTCTGTCTCAAAAAATAAAAGAAAATTAGAGAAGCAGGTGTGCCTGTATGCAAATGAGTAGATTTCTGAATATAGGCCATAGCATATATAGACATATATATGTTTATTCCCTGTCTCTGACTGCCATAGAAAATAAACAGTTTATACACTAATCTTGTAGATAAGTAGGCATCTCCTTTTAAGTGGCTGTTTCACTTTTTAAAAGTTTTACATAGTACAACTCTTATTTTTAATATCTGAACATGCTCCACGGACAGACTTTAGAAACGAGACATCCAGGGGACCTGCAGGTCACTGAGTTTCCCCATGGCCCTGACAGAGGAACAGTGTCAGGCACGATTGGAGAGGGTGAGGTGGTTGCCTTCCTGATTTTAGTTCGATCTTATACCTGACAACTTCAGTAACATGTCTGCTAACACCTCAAGAAAAAGATAAAAATCACTTGCATTAGGTTGATTGATCAATAGATAGAAGGATTTGGATGACTTCTTGGAACAGATAGCCATTGAATGAGCTCCAAAGGATGAACAGGACTTTGACTAGTGCAAGGGTATTCTAGTGGCAAGAACAGTGAGAACAAAGGCTAGAGGCAGGAAACATAGGGCATACGTGGGGAAGGATGCGTAGGCCAGTCTGTCTAGACTATAAGGTACATGGAGGGAAACAGTAGGAAATATGATTGTAAAGGTAGATTGGAACTAGATCCTGATGGACTGTGAAGGCCAAGTTTGGCCTGCTAGACTAAGAGCCCCTCCAGGTCCTGGGTAGAAGTCCAACTCTGAGATGGGGTGGGAGCAGCCAGATTGTTCCTTATCCATTCCTTTCCAGGGCCTCCACCCGAGAGCCCAGGTACCTCTGCAGAGAAAGAGCATTGATCACCAGAGTCGTTGGTCAGGCATCCCTACGGAACTGGTCTAGTGGATCAAAGCTCGTGTTTTATAGAGAAGAAAACTGAGGTCCAGAAATGTGTGATGTTAAACTGGGCCTTAGAATCCTCACACAGGCCATGGTATTGAGCAGATATCTGATGAACTGCAGACAAGCTACTTAATAAATAATGTATTGGTTGACTAATTTACATATCCAATTTGCCATGCACAGTGGAAAGGCCTTTCAAATACATGATGCAATCTAATCCTCTAACTGCCCAGTGGTTGTTACTGCACCTTTAATGGATGTGGAACTGAAGCTCAGAGTCCAAGATCACAGAGCGTGAGAGTCGCAGGGCTAGGGCTCAAACCTAGATTTTCTCTTTGCTGTGCTCTAACTCAGTGGTTTTCAAGTGTGGTCCTGGAACAGCAGCATTCCATCACTTGGGAACTTGCTGGAAATGCAGATCCTCAGTTTCCACTCCAGACAGCCCTGGGATGAGCCCAGCAGTCTGGAAGCAAGCCGCCGGTGACGCAGACGCGGACTGCAGGTTCAGCGCCCCTGCCCCCACACGCGCTGACTGGTGTGGAGGAGATGTGGAGGCTTCCGGCCAGCCCTTCTCCAGGGGCTCCTACAGCACTTGCATTAGGCCTGAGGTAAGGCAGCCCACCAAGGGGCAGGCAGAGATGTTGGCAAAGCATGGTGCCCAGGTTGCAGCAAATGCCAGAGAGGAGGAGCTGCCAGTCACTTTCTGAGAGGACAAAGGATCTAAGTAAGCCTCACAAGTCCAAACTTCTTGTTTGATACAGGGCACCGCCACACTGTCACTGCTACTACTTGCATGTCACATACTTGTGGGGATTTACATTCACTTTGATGAGAGGTGGTTTGGGATCACTCCAACCTGGAAAACAGGTGTGTTTGAAAGGCCTATCCCACTAGGGAGATTAGCATAATGAAGGGCACAGGTGAAGACAGATGTCTCTCTCCTGTCATCCAGCCCTGCCCCTCGTGGGGGAAAGGAGAGCTACCAAAGGCAAGAGTGGGGCAAGAGTGGGGCTCTCCCACAGGGCAACTGGGGACAGACACCCAGGTAGAGAAAAAAGGGCAGAGGGGCCTAGTATCCCTGAATAGTCTGCCAGGGCCTTGGGGACAGGAGTAGAGAGGGCAGGGAACAGTGCAGAAGCCAAGTGGGCACCCCAAAGTAGTTGCGTCACCTCAAAACCTTTGCACAAGAGCTGCCAGTGTCCTGGAACAGTGAGCCTCTGTGCTAGTTCCCCAGGCTCCGTGCCAGGAGAATGGAAAAGCCCTCGGCCTCTCCAAAGATGAACTCCCGTTTCCACAGCCGCCATCCAGGGAAGCAGGTTTGTTTGCCCCAAGGTTCAAGGGGTCACCCTTTGGTCTTTTTGTTTTTGTGTGCTTGCCTTGTGCCCTGGGCACAGCTATCTGCCCAGATACGTGCTTTCACCCTGATCTGAACACAACCTCACTCACACAGCCAGGGCCTTTCGCCTTCCGCTGCAGTTTCCTAGAAATGTGACCGCCCAGTGTTATGATTCAAACAGACCTCAGTCCCAAGGGATAGTGGGGCAGGGTGGGGCTGGCAGTGCTGGACTCTAAGGCCGCACCCTGCCTCTGTCCCTGTTCTCTCTGGTTTTCACAGTGATCTGTGTAACCTAATGCTCATCCACACCCCTTGTCGTGTACTGTCTTCAAGAGGGTTGGGATGGGGGACAGCAGCCCGTCCTGGCTGCTGCAATAGCATCTCTGTCAGTGGCATCCCAGGCTGCTCCTGGCACTCGGTGGCCAGCACCTACCCAGCCCCACAGGGCCTCTGAGGTGCAGGGCTGTGCTTCCAGGCCCTCCGGGAACAGGCAGCAGGGTGGAAACTCCTGTCAAAGCTGAGATTTCTCTGTACCATATAGGAGAAAAATCCATCCTGGGGTTTGTGGGAGTAGCCTGAAGGGGGGCAGGCTGGGATGGAGGGGAGCACGGGTAGACAAGCTCTCTGCTCAGTACAGTCTCCACTAGTGTCCCCAAACCCCAAGAGTTTTGCCTGTGCTATCTCCAAAATGCTAGTCACAGTAATAGTGGCCGGCAGGGGCTGTCTCTGTGAGATTGCGAGACAGAGACTGAGCAAAGAGAGAAAGCCTGTTATTTTGTTTTCCAGTCACCATGTGACCTGCAGTATTTTTCCTCCTACCAGAAGAAGTCAGCTTCCTCCTCCACCATTATGATGTGACCTACTTATCTGCTCCCTTTAAAGGGAAGAACCCTGGACGGCACCCCAGGCTAGGGCAGTTGTGTCTGAGCCTCAAAGAGTCAGACTCTTTAATAAGGGAAACCCGGAAGCTGTAAAATTAGGGGACAAGGGAGTGGGGAGGTTGGGAAAGGTTGGAAGAAGGGAAATGGAGGCTTGGTGTGCTGTGGACCCTCGTGGCTGTGGAGCCACGCCTGCACTCTCGCACTGCTGGGGAGAGTGCCCAGACAGGAAGCAAAGCACTTTCTGTCCCCACCCCTTCACTGAGCTGCCATCTAACCTCTGAGCCCTTTTCCTTATCTGCACGATGGTGATAATACTTTTAACCTCATAAGACTGATGAAAAGACTAAATTATTCACCTTACCCTCTCTTCCCTCCTAGAGAAAATTCAACTGGGTCTCAAAACAATGGCACATTCTTGACAATAGCTACCATTTATTTATAAGTACCTACTTTGTGGGAGGTCCTGTATATATACACGGTAGTTTATCTCACTTAATTCTCTTGTTTTGTTTTATTTTGTTTTGTTTCGAGACAGAGTCTCACTCTGTTGCCCAGGTTGGAGTAGTACAGTGGCGTGATCATAGCTCACTGTAGCCTCAAACTCCTGGGCTCAATTCCCTGCCTCAGCCTCCCAAGTAGCTGGGACTACAGACACACACCACCATGCCTGGCTAATTTAAAATGTTTTTGTAGAGATGGAGTCTCGCTATATTGCTCAGACTGGTCTTGAAATCCTGGCCTCAAGCAATCCTCTAACCTCAGTCTCCCAAAGTGCTGAAATTACAGACATGAGCCACTTCACCCGGCCTACCTCACTTAATTCTGTGAGGACTATATCATGCCCATGTTTACCGATAAGGAATCCCAGGCTCAGAGAGGTTCGATCTCTTTTGCTGAGTCACAAGCTTGTAAGCAGCAGAGTAGAGGCCTGCACTCATGTCTGCCCAGCTCAAGGCATGTGCTCTTGAATATCTCCCTAGACCGATGGTAACATCACTGGCCTTCATGAGAAAGGATTTGGCAAAACCCTTGTCCCAAAATCTTAAGTAAATTCTAAGTAAACTTAGAATGCTGAGTCAGACTGGGGCCTGAGGGATCAAAGAATAATTGGGTTATATAATGCTATCATTTTATGCTAATCTTGGCACCGAGGAGAGATTGTCTCACAGTCTGGAAGACGGTAACTGCCTGTCTGGTCTCTGGCCACTGGGCCAGTCTGGCCTCCCTCCAACCTATTCTCCTCACTGTAGCCACAGAGAACATTTTCCTGCTTCTATCAGTGGTTCCCAGTTGCCTTCAGGATCACATCCAAACCCAATGTGGCCAGGGATTGGCCTCTCCTTAGTGGGCTCTGGCCTTGAGACCCTACCCCATTTTTTATCAAATTTATTAAAATATACCCATGTCACTCACTGAATGTGCATCTTTTCATGTAAAAATTTTGAAGTGATTTTTAATTATTTGACTTTTGGAATTATTAAATGTTCAGTCTTCCCGTGTAGGTGCCAATAAATTTTTTTTTTCAGCTCTTAAATACTAGAGACCTTTGGAAAGCTCACAGCCCCAAGTACTGTGCACACAGCGCCTAGCACCTCGCAGGGGAAACAGCCCTGTGTGGGTCCCCGTCCACTCCCCTGCACTCTGCCCAGAACTTTGTTTCTCCTTCTATACCCTACGGTATCTTCTCTCCCCTATTGCCCTGTAGTCTGTTTATTTTGATGTAGGTTCATATGTGCTTAACCTCTTAGTTTCCTCATCTGTAAAATGGAAATCGTAGTGGTACTTATTTAATAGAGCTGTTAAGAGGATAAAATAAGTTAATACACCAAAGCCTTGTTACACAAAGTATGATCCATAAATTATCACCTGGAAGCTTGTTGGAAATGAATCTCAGGCCCCACCCCAAGGTCCTGAATCAGAACCTGCATTTGAACAAGATCTCTGGGCAGCTCTGATGCATGTCTGGGGAACCCTGCACTCACACACTTACAGCAATAAATGATAGCCATTCAACATGACTGTTGTCACGGTCATTAAAGGGCTGGTTTTTACAGTTGTCCCTAGTTTCCCTTACTGCCTTACTTTAACTTGCAACTCTAGCTTAGGTTTTTCAAATGGCGTTCCTGGGGAACACCTGCACCCTGGGAGCTGGGCCATGGCTGAATGCTGAGATGACAATCGAGACATGGTTCTTGCCCCATCTGCAGAGGGAGACAGATAAGGAAATGAGCGATTGCAATGGGTGGTGTGATAAGGACTATCAAAAAAGGAAGTAGGGTGCTGTGGGAAGCTTATGGGGTCTAGGAAAGTGTTGTCTAAGAGCTGAAAGATGAGTTGGCAACTCAAGATTGGCCCCCAATGTGGCAAAATAGTCTCTAAACAGTGGACTAATTGATCCCTCCATGTGGGAAGGGAGAGGGTTCCAGAAGAGATGTGCTGGGAGGAGGGGTACCCCTTTTGGCTGAGAGCAAAGAGTAACTGTGGAAAGGGGTGGTTCAAACTTCTGTCACCAATGGAGGACTTTCAGTGAAGTATCCAAAGACCACCCACCTCCCCCACCCACTCTCTCAGAAAGGCCTTTAATTTTGCTCTAAGCTAACGAGGGTGCCCATGGGGGCTGAGTCTGGGCACCACCTGGTGTGCCAGTGTGAAGCCTAATCACTAAGAAAAAACCTGGCTTTGGCTTCACTGCAAACAGCCCCGCAGGAGCTGCGCAGTTCTGGAGCCCCGGGTGCTGGGTTCCTCCTCGTTTTCAGGCCGAGAGTGAGGAGACAGCCCTGCAGCTTCGGTCCCCACTCCGGGGCGGTCCGGCGTGGCCTGTTAGGACGGGCACCTCGCCGCCTGGGCTCCCCAACCACCCCACCCCAGCCCCACCCCAGCCCGACCCAGTCCGCGGGAAAGTGTCTTCCAGGCGCCGGGCCTGGCGCCAGAAAGGCTGGGCCGCGCCGTGCCCGGTTCCGAGCGAGGCCGCGCGGCCCAGGCCTCGCCCGGGCGCCCCCCGCCCGGCCCGGACGCCCCCCGCCCTGTGGGCCCCGTGTTTCTAGAAGAGGCCTGGCCCGGGCAAGCTGGCCCGCTCCCCTTCCCGGCCGCACGGCAGGCGGACGCCTCCCGCGGAGGCGCCGGCCCACCCGTCGGGCCGCCCTGACGCCCCGCCCCCTGACGCCCCGCCGCCCTGACGCCCCGCCCACCCTGACGCCCCGCGCCCTGACGCCCCGCCGCCCTGACGCCCCGCCCACCCTGACGCCCCGCGCCCTGACGCCCCGCCGCCCTGACGCCCCGCCCGCCCTGACGCCCCGCCGCCCTGACGCCCCGCCCGCCCTGACGCCCCGCCGCCCTGACGCCCCGCCGCCCTGACGCCCCGCCCCCTGACGCCCCACCGCCCTGACGCCCCGCCCGCCCTGACGCCCCGCCGCCCTGACGCCCCGCCCGCCGGTCCAGACACTCCCGGTGGAGCCCACCCGGCTCGGTGTGGACGGCGGCCGCAGACCCGGGAGGCTGCAGGGCTCCTGCGGCCACTCCCCGCTCAGCGCCCAGGACGGCAGCCCCGCCCGTGCGGCCTGTCCCCAGAACAGCCCCTTCCAGCGAGAAGGCGCAGGCGGCCGTTTTGTTTATTTAGTTGTTGAGTCGGTCTCACTCCGTTGCCGTCGTGTCAGCCCAGCTCACAGCGACCTCCAACTCCGCCTCGGCTCCGGGGAGCTGGGACTACAGACGTCACAGCCACGCCCCGCTAACTTTCCTGTGTTTAGCAGAAATGGGGCTGGTCTCGAACTCCGGAGCGCAAGCGACCCCCGCCTCGGCCGCCCAGAGCCGGGGTTCCGGGTAGGCGGGGGTCTTGAAGCCAGAGAGCACCATGCTCGGGGAGGCGCGAGTTTTGTTTCGATGAGACTTCAGCAGGGCAGTGGCTGGTTTTTATTATTTGAAAATAGTACAAGCAAACTGTCAAATAATTTCACCTCATAAATATGGTTACATAAGTAAGAGAACAGCCTGGAAAAAAAATCGGGAATGACTGAAAAAAAAAAAGAAAACCTCGAAAACCACCTGGAGGACCCGCGCCTTCAGCCCTGGGGACGCCGGCGTGCAAACGCTGTAGAGCTCGCGTCTGGCCGCGCGGGCGCGGCCCCTTACAGCTAGGAACACGACACGACAGGACGATCAGAGATAAAGCAGGCCTGTTCAAAGGAGAGGAGGGAGAGAAGTCAGCGGGCGCATGGCATGGGTTAATGATGGAGGTTGAGCGTAAAGGCCATGGAGTCGTTGAACGGGGTTCTGAGGAGCCCACGTGTTGTTGCTCCAGTGAGATTTATTGGAAGAACTACACTTGAACTTTTTTCAGACCACAAGCCCTGAGACCTACCTTTTTTAAAAAACTTCAGTTTCCATATTTGTAAAACAAGGACTTTGGAGATGGTGGTCTCGAAGCCGCCTCCAAGTTTGGAAACTTCTGATTCTGCAATGCCTGGATATTTTCATTAAGCACAAATGCTCGACTCCTCCATCTCAATAATGCATTAATCATCGGACTGACTGCTCAGCTTTCCTGCTTTATGAGATCATCACTGCCAGTCCCAAGTGCATTTGGCTGCCAGGGAGCAAACATTCCATGAACCGGGGATGCACATCACTGCAACAATAGGTCCGGCAAATCTGAGGGCAGCTGATTTAATATGAAACAGCACTAAGCACGGTGTTATCTCCAATACACTATTGGGGACCTAGGCCTGGGCAAAGCCTCCTAGTTTGCTTTCAGGTAGCATCAATCTTAATGCCTGAGGGCTTTGAGGAGTCAAGAATCAGAGCTTGTTCCTCAAAGAGTTATCAGGTCTACCCTCCATCTTCAATCAGCAGGCTTTACTGCACCTGGCCACTGTCATCCTTGTCTGTTAAGCTGAGGTTCTACTCGGCATGATGTGGGGTGGGCTGAAACCTGTCCTCAGGAGGCACTTGCAGGGCAGGTCTATGTATACCACTTGACCAGATACAGGCACAGCAGATGGCCATGTTGTCTCGGTAACAGTCCATGCAGTTTCCAGGAGGCATCCGTAGCCCCTTAGAGGTCCCTCAACCCTCGGACCTGTAGGTGGAGCCACAGGGTAAGGTGGGATGGGGATATCGTTTTCTTTTTCGCTAATTCTCACACAGTGCCCTGAGTGCCGTCAGCTGAGGCATGCACAGCGTAGAAACAAAGAAATGCACCTTCAGCATCGAGGTTAAAGACACAGGCTCTGAGCTGGACTGCTTGAGCTCGAATCCTGGGTCTCCCACTTGCGTGCTGTGCTGTCTGACCTAGGACAAATTACTTAACCTCTCTGTGACTCAGTTTCTTAATGAGACTGTTGTGAGGGTTAAATGAGTTAATTCATGTAAAGCCCCAAGAGCAATGCCTGCCATATATAAGTGCTATTTGAGTGTGACTGTTATTGTGGCAAGTCCTATGTTAACTAACTTACACATATAATATTATTTACTTAACATTAACTACAGTTGCTTTTGAAGGGGAAATTACAGGAAATTGCTGAGTTCTGCTACTCTAAATTGTAACAAATGTCTGTGATGAGGGTTATGTAGGAGGAAGGAAATGGATGGACTGTGCCTTTGTTCCTTTTACTAGTTACTTCTGCATAAAGGGTTTCATACTGTGCTTGGTTGCTTTTATTTTCTTGACACAATAATATGAATGTAAATCTCTCCATGTCAGAATATGTAGATCCACCTTAGTATTTTTAACGTTGCAGAGTGTTACACTCTATGGACATGCACTGGGTTATTGAGATATTTCCATTTACTGACTGTGTACCTACCATGGACCGGATGAGGGAGGGCATGTGAGTGGTGCAGCATCACAGAGCATGGTTCCCCCAAGAAGTTTGTAATTTGGTGGGAAAATTCAAGACTTGCATGAAATAATCAGAGACCAGTATAAGAAGCTGTACAAAAATATTAGATTGAATTTAAAATTAAGTGTCAATGCTAGTGTAAAACTCAGTGGTTGGTAAAAAGTTCCAATCTAATAGGAAATAGCTATGCATTGGCATGTATCTACTATTAGAGCTGAGGGCCTGCCTCCTGGAAGCCCTGGCTGGAGCAGAGAGGAAATGGACCCTCTAGTTCTTCTAGCCTCCTTAAAACATTGCTCAAGACTAGGAGGACAAGTCCACACTCCCTTAACAAGCTGCAACACAGTAGCACATGGGTGTCTCAGCTGGAGGCAGGATGCTTCTGGCCCAGGAGCTCTCCTGCAACTTGCTCAGCCTGTGGTGGCACCTTCCTCCTAAGGCAGTGCATGGGTTGGTTCTCACTCCTACCTCCTGAGTAAGGCTGGTGGTGTTCTCCTTAAATCACAGATGGTGCCAGTCCTTTAAGGCACAATGACTCTGCTCAAGGAGCCAGAATGAGAATGCCCTTTATTTATTTATTTATTTATTTATTTATATTTTGAGGTCCTTAATCCTTTGGCCCTGATTCCTTGGGAAGAACTCACACAGGATTGTGAGAGCAGTTGCATCATACAGCCAAGCTGGGGACATTCTGTGCTTAGGTATTCATAAGCTTTCATCAAGGGTGTATTTCTTTTACCCCACCCCTAAACACTAAGCACTACCTAAGCCAATAGCACCTGGTTTCCAGAGAATTAGGTTGTGTCAAAGCCCACACCTGACATTCCTTCTGCAAGGCCCTGCCCAACAGCAGTATTTTAACATATTAGTTGGAGTAAACCTTTTAACCCCAACCTTGTCCACTTAGACTTCCATGCCTGCGCTTCTCTCCTTACTGATGGGATAGTTATAATCAATTAATAGGAAAATATTTACTAGGCAGCTACTATGTACTTAGCTCTGCACAAAGCATGGGGTTTGGGGAAAGGGTTATATGAGAAAAGTGAGACACGGCCCTGCCCTTGGCAGGGCGAGGAGTCATGGGGGACAGATAGAGCATCTGTTCCCACCCCAACCCCCCCCCAAATGGTCTATATCAGCTCCTTCTGGCACCCCTGGAGAGTAAGTTCAATGAAATAAAATGACCCAGTGTGGCAAATGGATCAATTTTTGCCTGCAGATTCAGGGAAAGTCAGTGTTTCCCTGGTCGTTAGGGAACCAAACTGACTAACCCATTTCATCCTCTTTATTTTCCCATATAGAAAAGTGGAAAGACTAGCACTGTGGATACCATAAACGCTTAACTTGCATTCATCCATTTTGCCATATTTACTTTATTTCTTTTAGAGATACACATTTTTTTCCATTTGAAAGTTGCAGCCATCATCTCTAAAATGCTCAGCAAATATCTCCTAAAAAGGGTGTTCTCCTACATATCCCCAGGATCTGTCACTGCCACTCGGAAAGCATTTAACATGGATGTGTGGTTCATCTTCACTTTTCTCAATTGTCCACACAACCATAAACATCATAGCTTTTTTCTTTTTTTAATTAAAATATAATCAAGGATTAGTCATGCATTTGCTTCTCCTATCTTGTAAGTCTCCTTTAATCTGTAACAGCACCCTGGTCTCCTTTTTTTGTCCTTTCGTCATCTTGACATTTTTGAAGTGTAGGTCACTCGTTTTGGAGAATGATCCACACTTTTGGATTTGTCTGATTTGTCCTCATGATTGGATTCAGGTTCTGTTCTTTTTTTTCCCTTTCTTATTGTGGTAAAATACAGTAACATGAAAATTACCATTTTAACCAATTTTAAGTGTATGAATCAGTGGCATCAAGTACATTAACAATGTAGTGCAACCATCACCAATGTCTACATCCAGAATGTTTTTATCATCCCACACATTGTTTTTTTTGTTTGTTTGTTTGTTTTTTTGAGACAGAGTGTCACTCTGTTGCCCAGGCTAGAGTAAGTGCTGTGGCGTCAGCCTAGCTCACAGCAACCTCAAACTCCTGGGCTCAAGGGATTCTCCTGCCTCAGCCTCCCGAGTAGCTGGGACTACAGGCGTGCACCACCATGCCCGGCTAATTTTTTCTATATATATCAGTTGGCCAATTAATTTCTTTCTATTTATAGTAGAGACGGGGGTCTTGCTCTTGCTCAGGCTGGTTTCGAACTCCTGACCTTGAGCAATACACCCGCCTCGGCCTCCCAGAGTGCTAGGGTTACAGGCGTGAGCCACCGCGCCTGGCCACACATCATTAATGTGTCTGTTAGACAATGACTTCCTGTGCTTCTCTCCCCAGCCTCCGTAACCTCTATTCTACTTTGTGTCTCTGGGAATTTGCCTATTCTAGGTACCCTATATAAGTAGAATAATACAATATTTGTCCTTTTGTATCTGGTTTATTTCACTTGACATGATGTTTTCAAGGTTCACCCATGTTGTAGCATGTATCGGAATTTCATTCCTTTCGAAGGCTGAATAATATTCCATTGTATATATACACACATTTTGTTTACCCACTCATCTGTCAATGGATACTTGGGTCGTTTCCAACTTGTGGCTATTGTGAATAATGTTGCTGTGAACATTGGTATATACGTATCTATCTGAATTCTTTCGGGCATGCCCCTAAGAGTGAAGTTGCTGAAACATATGGTAATTCTATATATAATTTTTCAATAAATAAGGAATTGCCAAACTGTTTTCCACAATGGCTGCATCATTTACATTCTCATCAGCAATGCAGGAAGATTCCAATTTCTCCACATCCTCGCCAAATCTTGTTTTTTTCTTTTTCTTTTTTATAATAATCATTTTAATGGGTGAGAAGTGATTTGCATTTTCCTAATGACTAATAATGTTAAGCATTTTTTTAGGTGCTTAGGCCATTTGTGTATCTTCTTTGGAGAAATGTCTACTCAAGTCCTTTGCCCATTTTTGTAATAAATTGGGTGGTTTGTGAGGTGGTTGTTAAGTTGTAGGAGTTCTTTATATATTCTGGCCATTAATCCCTTAACAGATATATGATTTGCAAATATTTTCTCCCATTCTGTGGATTGTCTTTTCACTCTCTTGATGGTCCCAGGGGAGGCATAATGTCCTTTGATGCACAAAAGTTTTTAATTTTGATGAAGTCCACTTTATCTGTTTGTTCTTTTGTTGCCTGTGCTTTCACTATCATATGCAAGAAATCATTGCTAAATCCAATGTCATGAAGATTTTTCCCTATATTTTCTAAGTGTTTTATAGTTTTACCTCTTAAGTTTAGGTCTTTGATCCATTTTGAGTTAATTTTTGAGTATGGCATAAGGTAAGGGTCCAATTTCATTCTTTTGTATATGGGAATATCCAGTTTTTCCCCCGCACCATTTATTGAAAAGATTGTCTTTTCAGCATTTAATGGTCTTGGCACCCTTGCTGAAAATCAATTTACCATATAACTTGAGTGTTTATTTCTGGGCTTTCTGTTCTATTTCACTGGTCCGTATGTCAGCTGTATTCCATTTTAGGAAGTATATATATTTTTCCAATGTCTTTCTCAGAGTTGTGCCCATTACCTCAAACAGAAGGAGAACAAGGAGGAAAAGTCTTAAACACAAAGCATTTAATGTTATAGTGCCCTGAATTTGAATGCTATGAAGAGAGCAACATTCTGGTAGTGCCCAATTTTCAGACAGGCATTTAAAATGTCAGGGTTGGGCAAGCATTTTATTCTATTTTGGACTCAACCCCTTACTATCTCAGGCACAACTATTCTCTACAATTTCTCCCTGTGCTACTAAACTTAGAGGACCCACGTCAGGATTGGAAGGAGGTTGATTTTGTGTGTTGTGTTCAGCCTTTAACTTGTAGAAGAAAAAGAACTACAACTAACCGACAGTTATTTATCAAGCACAATTTATGTGAGGCACTGTAATGTATAGTTCATGGTGACTTACAGAATAGTCCAGTTGGGCAGGCACATATATCAAGAAGTGACTTGATAATTACTTGGAGATGGAGAGATGAAAATTCAAATGGTTGGCAAAACTCCAAAGGTGGGGTCTCTGGGGATTCTTAAATAAGAAGAATACATTCAGATTCTGGAGCGAAGGGGAAGAAGACTGGGGACTGAACAGGCGGGAACGAGCACGCTCTGGGGCTGCGGCTGGGTGGGAGGCTGCCTGGGACAGCACCGGCAGATGGGGGCTGGGGCGAAATTGAGGAGAATTTTAAAATAACCAGGCAAACGAATGTGTCCTTGATGTAGTAGACAGTAGTAAACCCTTAAAAGTTATTAAATGGCATGATGAATTATTTTTAATGGTGGAGCAGGGTGCAGTTTCAGGTAGGCTGGTCCCAGAGGGGATGCAGGATGGATCAGAGGACAGGACTGGTCCAGCTCTCACAAGGCCTGCTTGGGAAGGAGAGGAGGAGATCTTTGCACCAAGCCTAATACCAGACCGAGGTGTATGTCACAACCTTTCTGACTGAAAGCTACTCAGAGAAAATGCACTGGATCTAAGATCCCGTGAGATCTTGCCCAAGTTTGACCCAGCCCACTAACCTTTTGTGCTAATGGCATGAAATCTCTACACTGGGTTCTGGTTTGGCTTGGCACTCTCCCCAGCTTGCCTCACTGTGGTGCTATGTTTCCAAAGCTTCCTAGCATTAGGCAGGGCTAAAATTTCAGTTTTTTCAAAAAAGGTCAAGTTTTCTAAAGCTACTAATGGATCAGCTGGAGTTTGTCTATGTTGATGAAGGTGCATGAAAACTGATGGACGCTGCAGTTGACCTTTTTTAGAGCCTTCCTCCCACTTCCCTGCCCTCATTTCCATGCCCCTAGAGCCAAGCCTCTTCAAGACCTAGTGCTTTCTCTCCATTTAGCACTTTCCCACAACAACTGAAAATTACCTGTGACTCACAAGCCGTTCAAGCTGCTCCGGCCCAGACAGGAATGTTGAGCTTTGCCAGTTGACATTTTGGGGTCACAGGAAAGAGAGAGCAAGCAGGAAGTGTCCTGGGGCTAGAGTCAGGAGAGGCGGACAGACACCCATGGACATTCCAGAGTGCAGGGCTGGAGGGTGGCATGTCCAGCAGGCGAATGTCCCTGGTCAGGGCTGGCCACATTTTTAACCTCCCTTTCCTGCCCAACCACTCCTGACATTGGAATTTCATCAAATGGCTACCGTGTTTGGTTTTCAACCAGGACAAACAAAAGAGATTTGTTTTCTTGTCTGCTTTTGCTGAATGGAATCTCTGATTCTACTTACCGCTCATGCCTCAGACACCATGGGCTAGTTAGGACTTTAAGCCTTGAGCACACAGGATTCCCAGCTTTACTGAATCCTTTTCCCTATCCTGAGCCTGAGTTCAAACTTCATCCTCCTCCGTCCCTCGACGTCCCTTCAATCTGTGACTGATTCTGCAGCCAACTCCCCGCTAATGTCTACTCGCAGATTGCTATTTCAGCTGAACTTCCCCAAAACTTGAGTATCCTTACCAAATATGTTGGGCTTCCTCACAATCTGGTTATCTTCTCAACTGCATGCATTTCTGGAATAATTTTGAAGTGGCAAAAAAAATCTCTAATTTTCTTTTTTTTTTTTTAATCTCTAATTTTCAAGGGCTTACAATAAGCCCAGCCCCCATGGAGCACCGCAGACATCCGGAGTGCTGCCCTATTCCTCCCTAATTCCAGCCTTCCAAGAGTTTCAGATAGTTTCCTGGAAACCTTTGACATGGAAAATGTCGGGCACCGGGATGCAGCCGCTTGCCCCCTCCCTATCGCTCTGCATTTCTCACGACCAGCACTGAGCAGCTGCCCCCACCCCAGAGGCTGCCCAGGGCCCCACGTGCTGCCGCCTGTGCCACTACCTGTGTGATCCTGATTGGGTAATTTTTGAATCCCACTGTTTGTTGTGGATTGGATGTTAAAGCTTGTTGATTGGATGCTTTTTGAGCCCTACTAAGGGTATAAAAACAGGAGGAGAACAAGGAAGGGCAGGGGTCAAAAGATAAAAAGATAGAAAGAGAGTTGTAACACTTGCTGGGTTGAGCCTGCCGGAGGAATAAAGACTGTTCTCCGACTCCGAGTTACACTCAGTTCTTTCGACTAGCTGTACACTTGCTGCAGAACCTTTGTGCTGTTTGTTTTTCATCTTCTTCTTTCTCCCCTAACTGAAAACGGGGTGAGGAGCAAGAAAGGGGATCGTGGATCCGAGTGATTAAAACAACACACACACAAGCATGGTCTTTGCAGGTCCCAGTTCTGATCCTGGATCAGAGGCTCCAGGAGGAGGTGGAGGTGACGCAGGTAAGTTCGCAGATGCTCACGCATGTCCGGAACATTCCCCAAGGGTCATTAGAGACTGCCCAGCAGAGGTGTGGGGGACGGACTTCCATTTTGGTTTTCTTTCAGAATTTTTGTCCGGAGAGCATCCTGTTCTGTTACATAAACACCATTGCTGTCTCCAAATCGCTGGGTTAAGTGCAGCACCCAAGTGCCGAAGTTGGGACAGGGCTGCTCCGGCAAGCTTGTCTGCTGATTAAGTCCCTCTGCTTCTCCCCTCCAGATCCTGGGCTGCACGCCCACCTCCCTCAACAGTTAAGGCATTTTAAAATGTTTTCAAATGCACCCTGATCCTTCCAGTGTTTAAGAAGCACCTCGTCCTCCAGGCATGAAGCTGGCCCCTTTCTCCTTCCGGGCCAAGGCGTGAGGGAAGGTATGGCGGGGGAGGGATTGCCTGGGGCTGGCAGGAGGCCTGGCTCCTTGGGGATTTGCGTTTTGCAGGCTGTATTTAGAAGCAGCTTTCCTGCTTACAGAAAACAGTGGCCCACTCTGGCTATAATTATGACTGAAGAGTCACTTTCTTTCAAACTCCATTCTCACATGTTTACCACTTTCTTTAAAAAGGGGGAAAAAGGTGCCTGAAAAGCAGGCAGTCCCGGTGCATTCTCAGTCTCCTGGGGAAGCAGCCAGGCAGGGCTGGTAAAATTCCACCCTGCAATCTCCGTGTTACCTGAGGACAGGAACTGAGGGGCGGCTTTAGGGACAGCAGGGACGGAGACACTGGTGTCCTCGCCTGGTCTGTGCAGCCTTCCGTAGGTTGCCTGTGTGGAGAGACCTGGAGACAGGGCTGCAGGGTTGTGTCCTGCTGCCCCCACCAGCTGTGTGCCTTCTGTCCAGGGCTTGTGGCACAGGCCAGGGCAGCCACACGGCCGCGCTCCAAATCCCAGGTTGCTCGTCGTAGGACTGGCTTACTGCTTGTGTGAACTTGAGCAAGTTCATCAACCTTTAGGCCTCAGTTTTCTCATATGTAAAATGGGAATAATGACTGTAGGATTGTTGTGAGGATTAACTAAGTTAATGTGTGAAAAGTGTGTAGAATAGGGACTGGCACACATTATATGAGCATGACTGTAGTTATGATTTCTGCTTTCCCTGCTGCAAGGTGAGGAAATGCTATTAACTGTCACGTTGGTCATTCTGCACCAGAGACAGGAAGGGTGTCCACTGTGAGTACTGCTGTGAAGAGACACAGGAAAGGAAAGGTCTGACCTGCCCTCTGGGAGGGGAAGAGAGACCCCCAGAGATTCTCAGAGAGCGTGCAAAAGGGGAATCTGCACACCGTCTTCCCTCATGGAGAGGTGTCATGACACAGAGCCCTATCAGAGCCTCAGGGACACATGGCCGTGTGGCCACTTCTCCACACAGAGCAGTGCCTCATGTCCGCCTGGGGGTGGCACCAAGCTGTGGAGGGATGCGGACTCTGGCATACTCGGCCTTGATCTTTGGCCTCCAGCTCCCTGGCTCAGCAACAAGCCTGTCCCTGGGGCCAGTCCTCCCCCCACCTGCCCTCCTGTGGCACAGGGTGTGATAGAGGAGCTGGGGACAGGCAGGACTGGGCCTTGCTGCTTGCCATTTTGGCAAGGGCCTCTTGAGCAGCTGACAGGCTCCTGTCCTTCGGTCCAGAGTTGTCCCAGGGCGTCTGGCCCCACCCGTGCCCTGTATTCCTGGCCCATACTCAGAGCCCAGGATCTGGGCACACTGGTGCCATCCTTAGTGTGTGTGTGTGTGCTGTGGCCATGTCCCCCAAATCTTCCCCTGCCTCTCTTGAACCCCCAACCTAGTCCAGGCTTTTATAATCAGAATCCTTTTTGCTTTGTGTTGTCTGTCCCAGTCCTGCCCAAATCTGTCCAGCGCTACCTCAGTCCCACCTCCTCCATGAAGCCTTCCCTGAGTGCTCACACCAGTCTCACTGTCCTAAGTTTCCTAGTTATCTGTTCCATTAATTTAGAAATTAGGAATATACTTAATTATAGTCTCAAATAATATTTGATCGCCTGTTTGTTTGCAAGGCACTGGGGGTGGGTTTTGGGGAATCCATAAAAGTAAAGGACAGGATCTTCTTCTATCAAAAAGCTTAAAATCTAAAGGGATGCAAAAAATTCTAAAGGGATGGCTTGAAAAATTCCCTATTGCCATAGGTTGCTTTTCTGGTTGGATGTTATTATTTAACTCGCTAATAATAAATAGTTAACAGTTATTGGGCACATGCTATGGGCCAATACCAACTGAGCATTTTCACAAATGATTTTTTTTAACCCTTAATAGCACCCCATGTGGCAACTACTATTATCATTCCTACTTTAGAGATCAGGACACTAGGTGCAGGAAGGTTAATTGCCCAGTGTTGGCTAGTGAGAAAGCCAGTGTTCCAGCCAGACACCCTGACTCCGTGGTCATTCTCCTGCCCACGGTGCCATATTTCTCCTGTTTCACCTTTTATGTCCAACTAGAGTGAGCTCTTGGAAGGTACACCCATTGTCCCATCCCTCCTGGGGCCCTGCTATACTTAGTGCCTCACTGCCTGAGTGAGAGGCCTTGGGAGTAGGGGGTCTTCAATATTCAGGGATGCCTGGCCTAGCAGGGCCCAAATGCTGCTCTGCACTAACTCTTAGCTCATACTGCCTCCTTGCTAACCCAGCTCTTTCTCTAGGCCTAGGCCAAGGTTACCACAAATGCAGCCAGCTAGACTTTAGGAGGGCTTTGTATGAAGTCCTCTTCACATGGTGGGCATAGGCCTGTTAGGAACAGGCCCAGAGGGCTAGGACCTTTAGATAAATGCTTCCCACGATGACTGAGTCCAAAACACTGCCTAGACCTGGGACTTGATGTCCTCTCTTAAGGACAGACTCATCCCCTCCCTCAGTACTTTCCATCATATCTGCCAAATTAGAGTGATTGTACTTCTGAGAACAGGCAGCACTTCAAGCAAGAAAATATCAGTCCACATTCAGAGGGACATAGTCTCCTAAATTTAATGAAAATCTTACAGCCTAATCACCCACCTATCATGTTATCTATTTCTTTCATATTCATGAATTGCCTGCTGGGTACAAGAAGCTGGGGCTTCCTGCCCTCTAGCAGTTTATAGTCTAAAAAAGGTGATTCTAGTTCTATACACACACATCTACAACATGAGCCATAGGATAATGGCTATCATAGCAACTGCTTATTAATTGCTTATTAATAAGATAATGGCTATCATAGCAACTGCTTATTAATTGCGTTGTGTGCTAATGAGTGTTTTAATAGGCTCTGTCTCATTCAATCTTTATAACAAATCTGAATATAACTAACCCATTTTACAGATGATGGCTCAAGCTCTGAGACACTAGCTTGTAGCAGAGCTATATTTCAAGATGAGCTTTCTTTGACCTCAAAGTCTGCTCCTAACAACTATATTGTCTTGTTCCCCGTAAGAGGTCCAGTGAGGACCTTTGAGAAGAGAGGTCAAGGTCACTTTGGGCTTAGTTGACCAGAAGTAGCTTGGTGGAAAAGGCCCCTATAATAATCCCCTCGTCTAATACCCTCTTCTGCCTGCTACCACCTAAACCTTTTTTTTTTTTTTACTTTTTCTCCAATTTAGCACCCACAGAACTACCAAGTTAATCTTTCTAAGATACAGCTGTGATCATCATGAACTCCTTTGTTCAAAAACCTTCAGTGATCCCCCTAAAAATCCCAAACTAATCTTAGGCCTGACATTTAAGGTCTTCCAGAGGCTGACCCCCACCTTGGCTTTCCCACCTCTGTTTCTCTACTGCCCTTTCCTGCGTTCCTGCCAAACACGGTTAATATTTGCTGTCCTGCACATAGGACACCCTGCTGCTCCCAAGGCTCTTGGCATGCCATTCTTTCTGGCTGGAATGCTTTCTCCTCATTTGTATCTCCAAGTCTCACCCATCCATCAGTATCCAGCTTAAATGTCACTTGCTACATGACAGACAGTGACTAAGCTAGGACAAGTATATATACATACTTTTTTTTACCGTATATTGTGGTTTACTTATATGTCTTATTTCCTCTACTAGACAGCAAACTCCTTGAAAGTACATTCAGATCTCATTCATTCATATATTTTCCCATATTCTGGTATCCTAGTACATCTTTGCATTTCTCCATATCCACCATATCCTAGTATCCTAACCCAATTAGCGTGCCATAAATATTTATTGGATAAATTAATTTTTAAAATCAAAGAATAAAATACTTAAGCAGAGGGATTTGAATGTGCAGGGCTCTTTCTGGCCAATCTTCCTTTGAAGTGCTCAGACCTTTACACAACCTGTAAAAGTATCTGGACAACCATAGGTTTAGCATCCTAGATAGAATTGAACCCAGCAGAGTAAGATTATCGAGAACAATGAGTCATTTACATAGTACACTGCAGAGGAGAAGGATGGGACACAGAGTTCAGGGTGGGGTACAGGAAAGGCTGTAATAGCAACGGATTTTCATTCTTTGAAATGTTGCCCAACATCCTGGTATTTGGGGAATTTAGCTCCCTTGCCTGGTGCAAATTGTGGCACCCCAGCCAAGCCTAGCAGCCTGACGGTTGGGCTGGGAACCTGCCGGCCCTCCAGGCCGATTGCCCTCTCACTCTTCCCGGGCACTTGCTGCACGAGAGCTAAGTCCAAGGGCAGATGCTCTTGGGCCAGCTGAGCGTGGGCTCATGTTAGTAAATAAACACTGGCTTTTAGAGTCAGAGTTTGGACGACAAGAAGAGCCACGTGGGTGGATGGGAGAAACCGTCCCTGATTTGGCTGGTACATTCAGAGACACAGCCGGCTGCTTCATCGGGGTGAGAAGACATGTCTTCACGCAGGGTTGCGGTGAAAGGCTAGCGGGAGCCGGGACACCCTTCCTGGAGGTTGGAGCGGCTCTCCACTTCCTGTCTGCAGGCCACAGCTCCCAGGACAGACTCTTACAAAACGGCACTGTCAGGAGGGGTTCCAGATGCCCAGGTGGACTCTGGTCCTGAGCCCTTGGTCTCGCTTGTCTTACACCAGCTACCCAGAGAACTGAGCCTTGAGGTGACACCTGCCTTTGCAATGCCGCTTTTGCTGGTCCAGTCTCCCAACATCTAAGACACCCACGACAGCAGTCTGGGACGCGGGGCGCTGAGAAGGTCCATTACAAGCCCTGTGGGACTTAGAGGTTAGATCTATGGAAAACTAAGAGGAGGTAAATTTAAACTTACCGGAAGCAACCCATACAAGATTAGGGTTTCCTAGTCTCGGGTCCACAAGTCCCCAGGGAGGTCCGTGTGAATCCAGGGAGGGTGAACCTGCTGGAACAGTGTGGGAAATCATCTGGGGGCTGCATTTGGGGTGGACGTGGGGGTCCATAACCTTTACCAGATTCTGAAAGGTCTGTGACCTCCTGAAAAGTTAAAACACATTTTTCTAAAGGATGGAGGTGGGAACTGGGTGTCAGGGGAATTTGGAGGACATTCTAACTCCTCCCGCTTCCCATGTGCTGCAGACGTGTGTACAGTGGGAAACAATGACAAATACAGGGAAGTGATGGGCTGCTTTTTTAAAAAGACCTTTAAACTGATGGAATTCTGAGGATTTACCAGATTTTCCTACACAAACTGTCTTCGTCTCTCTGAGTAACGCTGCCCTTCCTCTCCTGTCCGTCCTCCTTTCGTTCTGTCCCACTGCAGCTGGGACCTGCTTTAGCAGCCGCTGCGTCCTCAGGAAGGGACAGGAGGAGAGGAGCGCTTGTTGTGAGGCCGGGGTCACAGCCGTCTTGGGGAAGGGTGAGTGCGTCCCTCTTCTGAGCCAGTGCGAGCCAGACTTTTCAAGCCTTAGTACCTCTTTAAAGCCACTTTGGGATTTTTCTAAGTAATTGTACTTTTAGTATCTATAAATGAAAAACTATGTGTTGATAAAAAGCTACAGTGCATTCAATAACCCTGATATGGATCTTACAGACCATAGCAGCACCCCTGTGTGTATGTAACACAGCACAGCATCGATGAGAGGGTGTTATCTATCTGGTCCATAGGCAATGTTCGCTGGGCATGTGGATTCAGGGACCCACACTGGAACTTCCCACAAAGCGAGAATCACTGGTCTAATTCAAGCTCTTCATTTTATAGATAAGGAAATGGTCTAGATAAAGACAGTTCCCAGTGAGGCTGAGTGGAGCCTGTTCCAGAGCCCCGGGCCCTCTGCAGGTGCCCATGTGGCTGTAGAGCAGACGTCCAGCTCGGCTCCCACACGTGCAAAGAGGTGTCTAAAGGGCACTCGAGGCCAGAGAAGACTCCCAGGGCTTGACTTATCTGGGAAACAATCAGACAAGAAAGTTCACCCTACAACGCCAGGCCTGGGCAGCAAGCTGGGACACAAAGCTGCCATGGGCTGAGGGTGCCAAGTGGGGGGTAAGCCCTGCCTTGTTTAGTCCTTACGATAGCCCTGTGAGTTAAGGATTTCATTATCTGCTCTACAGATGGGGAAGCTGAAGCTTAAAGAGTGACCATGTGACAGTGTGGCGCAGTCACTAACGGCTTCAGAGATAGGATTTGAAGCCAAGCTGAAGCTGGGCCCTGAGATGGCAGCCACTGTGCACGCTTTATTCAAGGCTGGCTGGGCTCAGGATTTCAGGGCTTCTTAGGATGAAGTTACTTTGCTACCCCTTTACCCAAGGAATCATTCTGGCCAGTGTATGTGAGCCCCTCTCTGCCAGGGACTATCTGCAGCACAAAGCAACTTTGCCACATCTCTCAGGAGCCCAGGAGGACCCCACGGCAATGCCCACACCTTGGAGGAGTCCAGTCACAGCTTGTGCACCAAGGAGGAGGTAAGTTCCTGTGCTCACTCCCACCTCTACTCAGGCTGTTCTCCATCCTAAAATGCTCCTCCCTGGCATGCCCACCAGCTGAAGAGTATAGGCCTAGATAAAGATTTCCCTACTCCACAAAACCCTTCAGAACTGGGCGCGTCCACACTGATTTGTCTCACTCCCGCCAAAGCATTTCCTCTTTGGCCTTTAACATAGCTTCTGCTTTTTCTCTTTCTCGGTTCATTTATTAGAGTCCTATATCCCCAGCAAGCTCCTTGAAAGCAGGGGCCGAGACTGAAACACATGCTTTACCCCCTACCTGGGGTGTTCATCTTGGGGCTGGACACCCCAATCCAATGGTCCTGACAACAGATTTCCTCCTCCAGACCATTCATTCTGGCTACTGCTCCTCTCAAAAAGAAATCGTTGGCCCCCAACTCCCTACCTGATTCTCCATGAGGTTTGTGACCTTTAAAATGCTGGGATTTGTTTCTGCTGCCCTGCCAGGAAGAAGCCTGACCTTCGTGGGGGCTTTCCTACGGGGCCGTGGGGCTCTGCATGGAAGACGGGCGGCCTGTTTCTGTGCCTGAGCAGGGCTCTCCGAGAGCGCTGAGGTCACATTCGACATTCCAGGCTTTGGCAGCTCAGCCCTGTAAAGCCATCCCAGTCCAGGCAGCGGGCTCAGTCTGCAGGTTCTTTCCCACTCTTGCCACTTTCTCAAGGACTCCTGTTAACCAGGTGTGTTTGCCTTTTGGGATCCTGGGAGGCAGGAGCCTCCTCTTCTCTGCAGACAGAGACAGGAAGTCTGGAGTTAAGAGGCAGTTCAGCTTCTGCTCCAACACTGCAGCCTCCAGGATCCCAGAGCTCTGCCATGTGACTGAGCAGGCCCTCAGGCTGCGATGCTGTCCCACTGACTTCAGCCAGTTGGGAATTGCTAACTGCAGCCTGCTGGGAATCTTGAGAAAGTTATGCACCTCTCTGAACTTCAGTTTCTTCCTCTGTAAAATGGAAGGGTCGGGCACAATTGACCACTAAATCCCTTCCTGCTCTAACATTCCACAGTCCTAAAACTCATCAGGGTTTCCAAAACAGCACTCTGCCTTCTCAAAATACCCCCGCACCCCAACCTCGACACCAACTTCCCACAGGACTTTTTTCTTTAGAGACAGGGTCTCCCTTTGTTGCCCAGGCTGGAGTGCAGTGGCTCAATCACAGCTCACTGCAGCCTTGAACTCCTGGGCTCAAGCAATCCTCCTTCCTCAGCCTCCCTAGTAGCAGGGACTACAGGCGTGCTATTGTCTAATTTTAAACTCCTCATGACAGCCCTATAGTGTTTCTATTTTATAGACCAGGTAAACTGAATGACTTGCCTAAGTTACCCAGCCAGAACTATAAAGCTGAGAGCAATTGCATTATGTTCTAGGTAGAAACCGCAGGCAGCTGGAAGCCAGGAACAAATGCATATCTTTTAAGGAGGTTTACCTTGCTGTGAGAAGACTCACTGTGAACATTTGAAGGAATGATCTCTGTAATATACAAATTATATGCAAATATTATGCACACTTGGCTCTGGAGTTTTTAAACCAAGAACTTGGGAATATTTTGCAAAGTGAGGCTGCAGCAACCATTCTATTCTCTCCCACAAGCAAGAGCCAGAGAAAGCAGAGGAGAGTGTGAGGGAAGAGGACCTTGGGCCATTCCAACCTGCTTGGTTCTTTCTCCTGATAAGGAGAGAGAGGGCATGGGGAGGGAGGTGGGTTCTTTGGCCAGTGAAGGCCTTGGAGAAGAGGAAAGTGCTCTCTGTGCATGGCCCTCTGCCTTCCATCTTCTCACCCTGCGGGAGCCAGGAAGGATAAGGGAGCCCTCTTGGGAACTGAGGCTGAGTCTCCTGCCTGTAGCCCCAGGCCTCCCAGTGGGAGTGGCGGGATGCAGGTACACTGGAAGGCTGGGAGGGTGACTGGTTTCTCTGCATTTCCCCTGCTAAAAAGTGGCAGGGTGTGATTCTTCACTCCAGAAAGGAAAACATTTTGAAAATGGCGGCCAAGGTAAGCTGTATAATCACCCTAAACTGACAGGAGGCAAACAGAGAGAACTTTAAGAAGGTGAGGCACACCCACGGCATGCTCCTGTCTGGAAAGGCCCCTTCCTGTGACTCTGTATACTGTCCCCTGCCCCAGTCAGAAAGTGCAGCTGCCCTGAGGCAGGAAAGCCACTGGACGGCCTGAGAGCTTTTCGCTTTGGCTTTCCAAGGAAGACCTGGGTCCACGGGGCCGGAGGGACAACATTTCTCAGAAAATAGAACCACTTTGCTTACACTTACCAAATGCCAGGCACTTGAAACAAATTGTCACACTTAATCCTCACAGCTCTGTAAGATAGGGACTATTCCGAACTTCATTTTACAGAAGGCTGCAGGTCAAGGTCACATAGCAGGTGGTAGGTCTAGGAGGGTGACCCAGAGCCTGCATGTCTGACCAGTGACAGCACGGCCAGCCACCACATGGGAGCCGGTGTGGGTGGGGCAATGCCCAGAGGAAGAGGAACCTGAGGGTCAGGGCAAGGACCAGGCTAGTGAGCAAGTGACTTCCGATTAACCCATGCAGGACCAGCCTGTCCCTAGGAGGCAAGCCCTGACCGGGCTGCCCGGCAATACTTGCTCAACCTCTGTGGCTAAGCAAGGAGGGCCGAGGCAAGGAAAGCAGCATGTCCTGGAGTGCGTGCAGAGAACAGAAAACATGCTGATGGCGGGGCAGGGCCAGGAGCACTGGGCTGAGTAGCCTCCACTGCGGTCACCATCCGTGGGAGCTCAGGGACCCGTGAGAAAAAGCACAGGGCCTTTAATCCCGGAGCTGAGACCTGCAGACGTCCCCTAGTTACAAGCCCAGCACGCAGGGGAGGCAGACCGCTGTGCTGCGACGGGACGCTGCTCATGGCTGCCGTGGGGACAGGGGCGGGACAGGGCTGGAGGCAGAGGGCTGCTGGGCATGGATGTGGGGGAGCAGGGTGAGAAAGAGGGTTTCTCAGCAGGGGCAGGGCCTTAGTTGGCAGGGCAAGCCTGGGAAGCACTTGTCGGGATGGCTGCTCTGCAGTGGGCTCCTCCCGCGTCTTTCTTCTGGCGTCCTCTTAGCTGGCTCCAGGCTTCCCTGCGGCAACCATGCGTGGGTCAGGGACCCAGGACAAGAACAGGGTGACCACACTCTTCTAATGAAATGGAGGCAATTCTAGCTTTGCCAATGCTGAGGCACCCAGGTGAGCACCCAGGGACGTTGAACCTTCATTGGTTTAACTAGGAATTTTTGTCTCCAGAATTGGGTCACGTGAGGGGCTGCTGTATGGAAGAGAGTTCCATCTGGGACACACCTTAAAGACGCGGAAGGGAGCGCACTGACGCAGTTTCCTCGCAACACGCAGCAGCGTGGCCGCTCATCTGTGAGTTAGTGGCCAGGCCCATTTTATAGTCAGGGAGTCCCTGTTCTTGCTGTCTTGACCTCTTTCCTATTTGGAAAGGGGTGAGGGAGGGTTTCCTGGCAATGTTGTGCAACCTGTGACGCTGTCTCTGTCATCGCCCCTGGGACCGGGGCCACCACATTTTTCACCGTAATGAAGAGCACCCACACAGACGATCATCTGGAATTCCATCCCTGAATATGTCAGATCGTCACCTCCCAAACACCACTGTGTCCTCCCAGGCCCAAGCCTCTGGACCTATACACACTCCCACTCTCTCACGCAGCCCTGAACAACCAGCAGAGTGCAAGAAATCCCGCAGCGTGGCCCACGGCAGGGTCGGTAATCTGCAGTGCAGGGCCTGATGCAGCTAATTCCGGTGCTCGGGTCGTCATCGAGGTCTTTGCTCCTATTTTGCTCCCTTCTTTGCTCCTCCAGCCTCCATTCCTGGAGAAGTCCAAGTCTTCTCCTAGAGTTTTCCTGACTGTGTGACTTGGTCTCAAACTCTAGTCCAGGCAAACAGTTGGAATGGCAGTGCACTCCCAGTTTCTCATGCTCAGAAATGTCCTTGCCCAGGCCTGTCCTTGAGAACTTCCTCTACCCCAACCAATGATCATCAGCTTTTTCTGACCAGTTTACCTCTGGCCCATTAAGGAAGGGCTGCTCCCTCTGCAGCCCTTCCTGTAGACAAAATCCCGGACCAGTGCCCGTCTGTGGCCTGCTACAGACCAGGGCCACACAGCAGGAGGCGAGTGGTGGGTGAGCAAGTGAAGCTTCACCTGTGTGTCCCCATTGCTGGCATCGCTGCCTGAGCTCCACCTCCTGTCACAGCGGCAGCGAGGTTAGATTCTCACAGGAGTGCGAACCCCACCATAAACCGCGCACACATGCGGGGGTCTAGGCTGCTCCTCCTTATGAGAATCTAATGCCTGATGGCACAAGCTGAGGTGGTGTCCCTGCAAATAACCAGCGATAGACCAGGAAAGAACCGAGCGGCACACAGAGGGTCGGAGAATCAGCTTTTTATTACGCCGACAGGCTCAGAAGGGCACGCCACCAAACTCTGAGCAAGGCTTCCTTACTTTTCCCCAGTCTTATACATTTACACAACCAACCAACTATTATCTAATTAGTAGGATCAGCCTGGCTTTCACGTGTATTTTGCCTCGGGGCCCTCGGGTAGGGGCTTTCCCCATCATTAGTAGGGTCAGCCCGAGCTTCACAGGAATGCAATCAGCAGGCCTCGGCGGGCGTTTCCCCATCAGTGGTGATGCTAGAGCTGGGCAGTGGCTGCAAATGCAGATTCTCGTTAGCAGAGAAGTTTGACTGCACAGAGACCATAATAAATCAATTGCTTGCAGACTCATATCAAAGCCCTATCAGTGAGTGGCAAGTGACAATGTAATCATAGTAGAAATAATGTGCACAATAAATGTAATGCACCTGAATCATCCTGAAACCACCCCCCACACACACCTAATCCGTGGAAAAATTGTCTTCCGTGAAACCAGTCCCTGGTGCCAAAAAGGTTGGGGACCGCTGGTGTAATGTATGTTCTGGCTCTCAGGGAGTCTTCCTCACTTTTCCTTTCAGCCCTTTCCTCCCAGGCGTCAACACCACCTCTCTGCCAACTGCAGGATCTCCCCGTCCCTCAGACCGCCCTGGAATGGGAGTGCGAAGTCATGGGAAGCACATTTCCCGTGCACTGGGGACATGCAGCCTGTGGTGACAATTCGCGTGTAGCCCTCTGTAATGCCCCACAGGACGGGCTATACTAGCAGCATGAACCTGATGCTTTGGAAGAACTGAGAAAGAGGGATAAATTTAGCCCCTGGGGGCAGAGGAAGGCTTCCCAAGAGCTGTGACAGTTGTGCTGGGCTTTGAAGGGTAAATAGGATTTCTCAAGTAGAGAAAGGAATGGGAAGTAGGCACGGCCTTTGCTAGGGCTGCATCAGTCCTTTTAAAAAATCATGCTCCTTTTGATAAATATAAAGTGTTCCCGCTTAACACCTGATCTCTGAGACTCGGACATGCCTTCCTGATGGGGCCTGCATCTCTCCTTTGAGAATCACTCATTTATCAGAAGTGAGAGATAACTATAGATAATCATTTCTATAATTCACAATGAAATCAGAGAGGTACCCCTCTACCGCACACACACATCTTTACACATGCACAGGAACTACTCATCCGATTCTTCAGGGAGACCATGGGAGTGCCAAGCCTCCTGGCTTCCCTGCATAGCCTCCAGGGGTGGCCTTGGGGACATGGGCTTGTGTGCTAAAAGAAGAGGTCAAGACCTCAAGTCTGCATCTTTTCAGCCTGGGACCACAGCCACCTCAAGCCAGGCGGCTTCCTTGTCTTCCCATGACAACTGTTTGTTTTCCATGGAGCACTGACAATGCATGCCACCAGGCGTGTGAAGACACGGTCCTGCCCTTAGGCCTCTGGGAACCTGAGATAGACACGCTCAGCTCTGGGTGCAAACACAGCTCAAAAAGCAGTCAAGCTGCACCCTGGGGTGTCAGGCCTTTGTTCCCTTCTCTGAGAAAAAAAGTGAGCTAACCAGATGTCTTCTCCTGACAAGGTAGCACTTGGGACACCTTTGTGGAGGGTAAGAGGGAGGCAGGGGTCACGTTAAGGCACAGGCTCCAAAGAGAGTCTGGTGGAAGGGGAGGAAGGGGAGAGGAGGCAGTAAGGCAGGATGGTGAGGGGAGAGTGCCATCTGCTGAGCCTCCCTGGGCGCCCCAGGTAACCCCTCCCCCACTCGCCCCCTGGCCTCAGGGCCCAGGACTGGGGGAGCCACATCCAGCCTGCTGAGCAGGTGCCACTCAGCAGGCAGGAAATACAGGCAGAAACGATGGGGCAGGATGGACCTGCTATAGGAGGCAGCATGATGTCAGGTGGGTGACACTGGGTCTCCAGCCAGACCAGCGGGTCCTTCCCTGTCCCATCCCTGCTGGCTATGTGTCTCGGGCACGTGGCTTAGCCTTTCTCAACCCCACTCTGCTTTCCTGGAAAGTGGGTTCTGGTGGGGTTTAAATGAAAAGCAGCTGAAGGTGCCAGCACAGTGCCTGGCACATGGCAGAGGTACAGTCGTCACTCCTTCCAGAGAAGAAAAGTCAACTATTCTTTAAAAACCATGGTGAGAGCCGAGCGTGGTGGCCCTCGCTTGTGGCCCCAGCTACTCGAGAGGATCGCTTGGACCTAGGAGTTGGAGGCTGCAGTGAGCTGTGATTATGCTGCTGCACTCCAGCCCGGGTGACAGAGTGAGACCTGTCTCTAAAATAATAATACACAGTAAAATTTAGAATTGGAGAGAAAGATCCAGAAAAAGGAAAAAAGGTAAGCTTGCATTTTTCCTTGGAGGCACAAAATGCCAGATGTGGCACAGCTGCCACAGGGAGTCTGCTGTTCCTGGCTGTCAGAGCACCTCCAGGCCAGGCCAGCTCCAGAAGGCAAGGAGGAGGGCGCGTCACTAAGCCTCTCTGCTCACACTTGATTCTATGATTCCAGGAGGCCTGCGCCCCTGGAAAATCCATGGATTAATCTACTCGCCAGTCAGGCAATTAATCTGTCAATCTGTCTGGTTCATGTCAGATCTCCTGTCATTGCCATGGTGGCAGCGGTCGGTGTGCCAAGGGGTGTGCTGCAGAGACGTGGGTCACCTGGCTTGCGAAGACACACAGATCTTTACAGGAATCCGAAGAGCAGGCCGGGCACGGTGGCTCACCCCTGTAACCCCAACACTCTGGGAGGCTGAGGCAGGAGGATTGTTTGAGCTCAGGAGTTTGAGACCAGCCTGAGCAAGAGCGAGACTCTGTCTCTATTTAAAAAGATAATAATTTTAAAGAAAAGAATCAGAAGAGACTTGGGGCACTTTGGGTTACGTGTAACAGAAATGAACCTAAAGCATTTAAGGCCAAAAGAGGGAGCTTATTACAAGGCGTCAGCGTCTCTCCCAAGAGCCACAGGCGGGGAGCTCGGAGGGCCGTGCAAGGCCAGGAGCAGGGCCTGAGAAGCGTGAGCTGGCCGGGCGCCTTCTCTCCCTCTGCCTCTCACGTCTGCCTCTGTCTGTGCGCCACGGCGCACGCGTCAGTGAGGCCGAGCTGCAGCAGTGGCCCTCCTCTCCGATCTGTGATGGAGAGAATGTGAGTGACCCGCTAGGGTGGGCTCCTGCCCCTGGTCTACCAGCCACAGCCAGATGAGCCAGCCACCCACAGACCAAACACACCACCACTGAGCTGCCTCCCAGGGGCTGAAGGTGGGGGTGTCTCAGAGAAGGAGAGGTTGCCCGACACCCCAAAGTTTGTGTTAGGATACAAGTTTGACTGCTATAACAGACACTGCAGCCTAGACAAGACGGAAGTTTACTCCTGTCCTGTGTGTTGCAGTCTGAGTGCAGCCTGTGCAAGGACAACATGGTGCCGTGCGTGCCAGGGACCCGGGCTCCTTCCAGCTGGCGGCTCTGCTCGTAGGGCCTTTGCCTGCTGCACAGGGCTGAGATGGCTCGCCACAATGTCCCCATTCCAGCCAGGGAAAGAAGGAAGGAGAAGACAGAGAAAGTGCGTGCCTTCCTTTTAGGGGCACAATTGTTCTAAGTTCTCATTAGCCAGACCTTGGTCATATGGCCGTACTGCAAGAGAGACTTGGAAATGTTGACATTAGCTAGGGGGTCATAAATCCAGTCAAAAATTTTGCTACCCTGCAAGAACATCAGATAAATATTGGGAACGACCGCCTGCAATGAGTGACAGTGTCCTTGGTTCCTGCAAACTCACAGAAGTTTCTGTCTCTTCTGGCCACAGCCTTGGGGGCAGGTTATTGCCAAGGAAGAGCCATGAGGGGCACAGGAAGAGGGTCCCCACAGGAGTGCTTCTGAAGGTGTGGTGGGAGGAGTTGAGACTAAATGATTTCTAAAATCCTTTTGCACTCCACTTCAAGAAAGGCCGGAGATCACATTGCCTCTTCCTCTATTCTAACTTATGGCACAGAGAAGGAAGTTCTTGGGACAGATGGCAGAGTGCGTTTGATAACACAGGTTCTTTAAAGAACAGCCTTCCAGTGTTGTGGCTCCGCTCGTCAGAGCCCAGTTCTGCTAAACAAGGGGGAGTGGAACTCACTTCCTTTGGACTCTGGACCCATACATTGTTTCCCTGCCTATAACACTATCCTGCTGCCCCGCCGCACTGGCAAAGCCGTGCTGAGCACCCACTGCGTGCAGGGCACTGGGCTGCCCGCCCTGGGGGAGCCCGCAGAGGTGGAAGGCGTGTCTACCAGTGAGCTGTGCTCGCGGCCTTGCCTCTCTGTCCCCAGACTTAGCCGAGGGCTTGCTGCTCGTCAGTGGATGGTGGGGCAGGAGGCTCTGTCCCGAGTTGGTGGCGGGGGTGGTGCGTCAGCACGCATCTGGGGGGCCTTTGCTCACATGTGCACCCTCGCTGCCCCAGGGCCGGGCTTTGGGCTTCCGGAGGGGCTGATTCTCATCACTCGGCAGCACTGGCTGTGTGTTTCGGGGCGTCCAGCACTGTGTGTGTGTGTTTGCGCTGCCCAGGATGGGCACAGCAGAAGAGTGGGACAAAACAGCTGAGGGAAGTTAGGGACTCAAAGTAGACTTTGTAGCTTTTAGTCACAGTAATAGCAAGATGAGGTAGGACACTTGGGGGCAGGAGGAGTCTGGGCTAGGGGTCAATTTAGGGTCACACTCTAGCTACAACCAAACTGTGTGGCCTTCCATGCTCAAACATCATTCCCCCAGTTGTACACACAGGGGATAATAACGCTTTGCTCAGCTCGCAGGGCGACAAAATGGAGAGGAGACTTGGACTTAGCCTGCGGAGCACAGGCCTGCCTTTTGCCCATCTCCGTGGCCCCTCGGCACCTGCCGGAGTACCCCATGCATGCAGTCACTCCTCAGTGAGCATGCCCTAGGTTTCATTTTTAAAAAATCCTGGGATCACCTGTTCTGCTATAGATATAAGGAAACAAGGACACACAGACCCAGTGAGGGACAGCAACTTGCCTAAGGTCGCATGGCTGGCTGGCAGATTAAACATGTGCTCTGCCTCCCATCAGCATTAGTGTCCTTCCTTCCTAGATGGCAGTGCCAGGAGTAGAGCCCAGGTCCTTCACTTCTGGCACCTCTGTTCTTGCACCTCTCCATATCACCTTTGAGTTATTTAGCTAAAGCCAGGTAGCTTGCTAAGGTCGAAATGGGATTAGTTAGCAGCAGAGCTGTTGCTGACACCCTGCCCACCAAGCTGGACCTGGGCCAAGTACAACAGTTGGCTGGGTACAGTGGCTCACGCCTGTAATTCCAGCACTTTGGGAGGCTGAGGCAGGAGGATCACTTGAAGGCACGAGTTTGAGACCAGCCTGGGCAACATAGTGAGACCCTGTCTCTACAAAACATTAAAAAATTAGCCGGCTATGGTGGCGTGTGCCTATAAGGGGGAGGAGTTGGAGGCTGCAGTGAGCTATGATGACACTACTGCACTCTAGCCTGGGCAACAGATGAGACCTTGTCTCAAATAAATGAATGAGTGAACAACAGTTAAAGAGTAGGAAGCCAAACTACTCTGGAGCTAAACTACTGGGTTTAAATCCCAGTTCTACCTCATTTAATCTCTTTATGACTCATCTTTCTCTTCTGTAAAATGGGGGCTGAAATTGTATTGAACCTCAGGAAATTGTTGTGAGAATTAAATGAGTTGAAATAGTACTTAGAAAAGTGCCTGGCAGGTAGTAAGCATGTCATCCATGTTTGCTGTTATGCGAGGTTGGTGTTTGGCTTTTGTTGCCGTGGTGGCAGCTACAGAGCTGGTAACCACAGTCAGCCTTCCCGGGGACAGTTGTTTGATGACGGTAGAGTTTGCTATTACCGAACAGGATAAGATTCCTCTAGGTATTCTAAAGGACTGGAGGCTCCAACGTGTAAATTCTTGGAGGGCTGGTCTGCTTCTCTCTTTGATAAGGACTCTTAAGGACTGAGCGCATCCTCTGTTCACAGCACACTGAGGACTAAGGTGAGACATCAGCTTTCCACAAGCACATTTCCCTTTTGCTTTAAAATCCCAGCTTCCATGCACATGTGCTCACATTGGCAAGTCAGTGGAACCCCCAGCACAGAGGAGGTGGCTGAATGCCACAGGAATGGAGCCAGGAAAACTACGTGAGGGGCAGCCTCACTCCCGCCAAGAGTGAGGGTGTCATTTCCTATCTCCACCCCCGCAGCAGCCCCCAGCCACCCTTGTTCCCTCTCCCCTTCCACCCCCAGTCCTGTCCACGCCAGTTTCTGCCTGAAAAAGCAATTAGGAGCTGCTCACAGAGGATATTTCCTCCTGACCTACTTCCTGAGCACTGGGACAGAACACTTGCTCTGCTGAGAAAGGTAACATTAGCTCAGCATTCCCACAGTCAAGTGTCATCCCAGCCTGAGTGTCTGTCACTCGCTCCCAGCCAACTGCCACACCTGAGAGGGGGGTTTCTTAATGGCCTCCTATATAGACACCTGGAACTAACCTGACAGGTTCTTGGAGTAGAGCTGAACCTGTTTCCTGGTATAAATGTGCTTTCTGCCTTTTCAGTTGTGTGCTTGTTCCTATAATTTGATGTGGGGACACCATTTGCCATGGTCCTAGGAACTCTTCCTGAAATTGTAATTCCAAAGTATTTCTAGGCCAATCATAATCATCATTATTGTCATTATTACCATATCATCATCTGTCACCGGGTATTCTACGTGTTGTCCCTAATGTGCCCAGTACCCTTGCCAAGTGGATATATGAGGACAGTGTTTTTAGACATTAATGTACATGTAAATCACCTTGGAATCTTGTTAAAATGCAGATTCTGGGGAAGCAGGGCTGGAGGAGGCCTGAGACTGCATTCTAACAAGCTCCCAGGTAATATTGAGGCCGCTGGTTCTAATTCCTTGAGTAGCAGAGATATGAGGAGGAATCTTTTGGTTGCAAATGACTGAAATCCACTGTGAACTAGTTAAGCAAGAAGAGGAATTTATTGCCAGCATATCAAGTGTCTCACAAAACAAAGCACAGGGTTGCAGCTGAGAGGACTGGGGGCCAGGGAGCCGGCACCTGGAGCGTTCTCTGTGCACGGGATTCGATGGGTCTTCTCCTTCCCTCTCTCTTTGCCTCTTTCTGCCTTTCCCCTCTGTTCTTAGTGCCAAAGCAACTCTACCCACAGTCCTGTGGGGTCCATGTCTTTCCCTTCCTTGGTTTCAGGGGTGCGTGTCTTCCCTAAGAAAGTGAGCAAAGGAAGTGCGGTTTTGTGTGCTAGCGTAACTGAAAACATCTGTCCCCGTGGTTGATGGTGTGGTCGAGTATTGCGTTCTAGCTGCCAGTGGGGCTGTTGTGATACCTGATGCCAGCGCACCTCCCTGTCCTCTGTATCTCACGGCTGACAGTTTCTAGATTCTTCTCTCTGCAAGTTCGCAGTGATGTGTCTTGGGGTGAGTCGTTCCTCACTTGTTATAGTGGGCGAATCCTTTTGACATAAAAGCTTACATCCTCTGCTCTAGAAAAAGAAAGATTTTGAATTATTTATTTAATTTATTCTTCCTTTCTCTTCTCTTTGTTCAATCCATCTTGTACTCCTGCTATTAGAATATCGGATCTCCTGACCTGGTTCTTTAATTTTCTAATCTTTTATATCTAATTTTTTATCTCTGTTTTACTTTCTGTGAGATTTTATAAACTTCTTTCTCTAACTTTTCAAGTTGAATTTTTAATCTTTATATATTTTACTTCATATTTTTAATTTCCAAGAGTTCTCTCTTTTTTGTTCTCTGAATTTTTTAAAAATGGGCTACTGTCCTTATTTCATTGATGTGCCAGCTTCTTTCCTCTCCAGGGATATTATTCGTCTTCTCCTCGTTTGAACTTTCCTTCTGCTCCTTATCCATTCTCTCCTCTCCCCTTCCCATATTTCGGCCTCTGTCTTCCATGTAGGCTGTCTACAAATGTTAAAGAGTGAGGTGTTAAAAGGCTTCCTGGAAGGGGAACTGAGTCATGAAGGGCACAGGTAGACCTCTTCCTTATACCTTCCCAATCTTTTGAGTTCTGAACCATATTAATACAAACCTTATTCAAAACACAAACAAACCAACATGTTTCCAAGCTTATGCTGAGCTTCTTGTGCTTGGGCAGGGCTTGCTTGCTGGGGAAGCTTGCAGTTGAGATGTAGAAGGGTGGAGTGTCAGCTGTTTTGCTGAGGGGACTCTAGATATCAGTGTTTAAACATCTTGTCTCTGGGCCATTGTAGTCTTGTCTGATGGGATCTTCTAGATTCCTGTCTGGGGCTAGGTGTTGAGGCATGCGTATGCCCAGCTACATTCCTGGGAATGTGGGTGGAAGGAACAGGCTAGGTATCGCAGTGTACGGAGTGAGGTGTTCAGCCAGGTGCCCCCACCTGTCCCTGCCCCACGTGGCAGAGCCTTCAGAGCAGCACTTCTCAGACTGTCCAAGACGAAGGACCAGTTTTCCTGTCTCCAGTCTGTCAGGGACCCACTGCTCCTGCCTAGTCCATGTGGCACACCTCCAGTGACTCACCTGGGAGTTCAGACGTCCAAACTGGCCTGTATCCTGTTTGGCAAGAGGAATCCACTGAGGGCACACTTGCATGTTGAGGTGGGGTCAAATTTCTATAGAAATTCTAAACACGTATTTTTATCTCCTGTACTTATCTTGCTGGGGCTAGTAACACGGTTCATGGGCCACATTGCAAGATCACCACTCTACGAAGCAACAGACCTCTGGTCTCTTGCCTAGTGGAGGAGCTGTAGCAGGCCTTGCGGGGTGGTGAAGGGACCTGGAGGGGAGGCTTGAGCTGCTCTGCAAGTGGACTCTCAGCCCATCCTCCATCTCAGCTCTGTGCCTCGCTCCTACTTTCCTTGGCACCCTGTGTCCGCATCCAGCGCCTTCCGGAGTTGCCCGTGTCCTGCTGGTTCCTTTCTGCAGGCGTCGGGCTGCAGCTTCCAGTGCTTAGCCAAGACATTTACTCCTTCTTCTACTTTTCCTCTACCAATCTCTTTGTCCTTGCAATTTATACTTTTCAAAATCCCTTTCCTGTTCTTAAGATGATGATACTCCTCAGTTTGATCTACAGATTTGATGCAATCTGTATCAAAATCCCAGCTGACTTCTTTGAAGAGTTGGTCCTAAAATTTGTACAAAATTTCAAGGAACCCAGAATAGCCAAAGTAATCTTGAAAAAGAAGGTTGGAGGACTCACATGTCCCAATTGCAAAACTTAACTACAAAGCTACAGTAATCAAGACAGTGCAATATTGGCATAAGGACAAACATAGATGAATGGAATAGAATTGAGTCTAGAAATAAACCCTTCTATTTATTATAAATTGATTTTTGACAATGGTACCAAGACAATTTAGTGGGGGAAAGAATAATTTTTTCAACAAGCCGGAACAACTGGATATCCACATGCCAAAGAATGAAGCTGAACTCCTACCTCATAAAAATTAATTCAAATTAACATACATAAAATTAACTCAAAATGGATCATAGACCTAAATGTAAAAGCTAAACTTAAAAAGGACTTTATGAGGCAAAGCCTTCTTAGTCATGACACCAAAAGGATAAGTAACAAAACTAAATAAATCAGGCTTCATGAATATTAAAAAATTTTGTGTTTCAAATGCCCCCATCAAGAAAGTGAAAAGAGAACCCACACAATGGGAGAAAATGTTTATAAATCATATGTCTGATAAGGGACTTGTATCCCTTTTACAACTCTATAATAAAAAGATAAATAACTCAATTTTAAAATGGCCAAAGGAGCGAATAGACATTTTTCCAAGGAATATACCAATGGCCAATAAGCACATGAAAAGATGTTCAGCATCATTAGGCTACAGGCTACATATTCAAAACCACAATGAGATACTATGTCACACTCATTAGGAAGCTGTTGTAAAAAAACCAAAACAAACTACATAATAACAAGTGTTGGTAAGGAAGTGGAAAAATTGGAACCTCATGTATTACTGGTTGAAATGTAAAATGGTGGAGCCACTTTAGAAAACAGTCTGGCAGTTCCTTGAAAAGTTAAACATAGAGCCACTGTCTGACTCTGCAATCCCGCTCCTGAGTGTATACATTCAACAGTGAATGAATGTTTGTAGCAGCATCATTCATAATGGTAAAAAAGTGGAAACAAGTCCAGTTTCCATCAACTGAGGAGTGTACAAACAAAATGTGCTATATCCATTCAATGGAATATTTATTCAGTAATAAAAAGAAATGAGGCACTGATACATGCTATAACATGAGTGAACTTTGAAAACATCATGCTAAATGAAAGTCACAAAGGCCACATGTTGTATGATCCCACTGATACGAACTGCCCAGAATAGGGAAATCCATATAGACAGAAAACAGATCAGTGGTTGCCTAGGAAGAGGCTGCAGCAGTCGAGGGATGGGCACCAGGCTTCTTTCGGAGGTGGGGAAATGTTCTAAAGTTGACTGTGGTGATGGCTGCACAGCTCTGTGAATGCACCGAAAGCCACTGAACTGTACGCTTTAGACAGGCGAATTGCGTGGTGTGTGAACTACGCCTCACTGAGGCTGCTCTACTGGGTTCCTGGAGTGAATCCGCCATGTCTACCAGCAGGTGTCTGGCCCGTCCCTGTCGAATGCAGAAGCCCCCAGCACGTCTTAAGCACAGTGCTCCTCAGCCATCACCACACTGGGACATTGTGTCTGAAGTGACGCATCTGTTCTTACTTGAACAGTTGTTTATTTAAGGGATGGCTCCTGGCTTTGTTAGGGGATGTGAGTGCCTTCACATGGTGTAGGGGACTGACATATATTTTCCTAATTTAAGAATTAAAGTTAGCGAGTAATGCATGTGTTCTGCCCAGAGTGTTTGAAAGTAATGTGTTGCAGACAAGGTCCTTGTGATAAACAAGGCTGTTGCCTAGAGGCATAACAAAGGACCTGAGCTGCAAGTAAGCAAGAGCTGCCCAGCCCCACGGCAGTTGGGGTCTGGAGGCCACACAATAAATACATTGTTCCTGTGATTGCTGCTTACACCCCAGAAGATGGCTGGTTAGTCAATGACAGGTAAGACCCCTCAAGGGAGGGGCAACCTAAGCCAGGCACAGCCACTGGGGGTCAACCTAAGATCTTAGGGGTTACCCTAAGAAAAGCTGGGGATGAGAAATGCCCCCTGTGGCTACCTTGCCCATCCTTGCTAATCTTGGTCCGTGATCTATGCCTGGTGCCTACCCCCTGTGGCTACCTTGCCCATCCTTGCTAATCTTGGTCCGTGATCTATGCCTGGTGCCTAGAGCAACCACCTGGAAACCTTGAGTCAGGGGACATCTGCTTCCCTAAGGCTACGTATTCCGGAATTTATGGCCATTGCTGAAATGCCTGGGTGGTTATGTACAAGGAACTAACTTTAATTTTTTAGAGTATAAAAATAAAACTGACCTGGTGTATCACTACTGGAATCAACCGTCTGTATGTGTGTACACGTTTTTCTTTATGTTCTGCGTTTATGTTTTGTGTTCTGTGTTCATCCTCCATCCTGTAAACGGGCCACAACAACATGGTGCTTATCCAGCCAGACAGATAAATAAGCTGGATCTGACTTTATTCTCTTATTCTCATAGAAATGATTTATTTAATTTTCAAAAGTTGATTTTTAGAAAGATATCCTTTTATTGATAATAAATAATACAAAAAGCACCTACACACTTGCAAGCCTGGGAATGTGTTCTAAATGAGGATGCAGACCCAGTTCATTAATTTATTCAACAAATACCTATGGAGCATTCACGACGTGCAGGCTGCACTGCCAGTTCTGCGAAGGCAGTGGTGAGCAAAGGGCGGCCAGAAGAGCACTGAAGAACAAGCCTTCCCGCAGTGTGGACACTCTTTTAATGTGTCATCTTTCTGGTAGACAGAGATCTACCAGAGCAACTGAGATGTTTTAACTATTGAGAGGTTCAGAGAAATTTCTACATATCTTTTTTTCACCCTTTGAGAACTCATGATTGATTTTACTTATTTGTTTTAGAGACACGGTCTTGCTCTGTCGCCCAGGCTGGAGTGCAGTGGCGCTACTTATCACAGCTCACTGTGGCCTCAAACTCCTGGGCTCAGATAATCATCCTGCCTCAGCAGGATGAGGCAGGATGATTATCTGGGACTCCCAAGTAACTGGGACTGCAAGCTCATGCCACCATGCCCGGCTAATTTTTTAAATTTTTTTGTGGAGATGGGGTCTTGCTATGTTGCCCAGGCTGGTCTCAAACTCCTGGCCTCAAGCGATCCTCCCACCTCAGTTTCCCAAAGTGCTGGGATTACAGGTGTGAGCCACTGTGACTGGCCCTCAAGATTGTTTTTTTTTTAATTACATAAATATTAGAACAACCCTAACAAATGAAAAGGGAAAAGAAAATTAGCAATAGTTCTGCCACCTGCCTTGCTATCAGTCCGATTTCAGACCATTTCTCTGCCCCACACATGTTTTTTAAAGCCTCCAGCTCCCCTTCCCTCATGACCCTGACCATCTTTGTCCCTCATAGCCTGACATTGCGTGTCTCTCAGGAGGGCCCAGCTCAAAGGACCTCCCAATTCTCCCTCTGAGAAACTCAGACCTGAGGTGTGGAAGGCGGGTGGAAGCCAAGCCCCCTCGGTGGCTCCGGAGGCTGCAGAAGGCAGGGGAGTGAACATGGCTCTCAGTGCCAGTTTGCTGCTGGGCGCATTCCCCAAGACTCAGAAACCGGGCAGGGAGAGCTGAACCCTTGTCGCTGGTGGCGTCCTGAGCCTGCGGCCGCTCCCGTGCCCAGAGACGGGTCATGCCAACGCCGCTGCCAGCAAATCGGTGGGGGCACTCGGGGAGGAGTGTGAGTCCCCTCGGGCGTGCTGGGGTGCAGGTCTGACCTGGCCCAGGGGGAGAAGCCCCGGGGTGGGGGGGATGGGAGGCCTCCACAGCTCCAGACCATGGGGGGACTGAGTGGTCCTATGCCCCAACTCTGCTGAGGCAAGTCAGGGTTCAAATCCCGACGAAGCCAAGACCATGCTGTGGGATCTTGAAAGTTTCTTAACCTCTCTTTTACTCTTCTGTAAAGGGGGACATTGTAATCGTCAAAGATCACGTTGTAAAGTCTGCACGGCCTCTGCTGCTCGGTGAGTGGTGGCTTGCTTACTCCTTTCTTGGGGGTTCTCATCCCTCCTAAAATTCTAGGATTTAGTGTGAAATATTTTTAAAATCTTAATTATTTTACTTAATTACATGTATTACTAAAAATACATGTAATAGAATCTTTGAAAATTTTAGAAAAACAACATAAAATCAAAATAATCTATAATCTCAGAAATAACCATAGCTAACATTTTCATGTTTCTTCTCTCAACCTTCTGTTCTGTGTATATAGTATCATAAAGCACACATATTTGGTGTCTTACTTTGTATTCTAATAAAATTACCTGAACATTACCCATGTCATCAGAAATCTTATATAATATCACTTAAAGTAACTAGACAATATCCCATAGTATGTTTATACCATGATTTATTTAACCAATCCCCTGTGGTTAGTTCTGCTCAGTTTTCACTATTATAAAAATGTGGAATGAAATTCTTAAAGCTAAATCTTCACACATATTTTTGATTATTTTCCTAAGATAAATTTCTAAAATGGGACTACCATTTCAAATGGTAAACATATTTTTAAGTCTTTCGCTCTCCACTGACAAATTATCTGGGGATGAAAGAGTACTTTTAATTTTTAAAATTTTAATTTTGGCCGGGCGCGGTGGCTCAAGCCTGTAATCCTAGCTCTCTGGGAGGCCGAGGTGGGCGGATCCTTTGAGCTCAGGAGTTCGAGACCAGCCTGAGCAAGAGCGAGACCCCATCTCTACTATAAATAGAAAGAAATTAATTGGCCAACTAATATATACAGAAAAAAATTCGCCGGGCATGGTGGCACATGCCTGTAGTCCTAGCTACTTGGGAGGCTGAGGCAGGAGGATTGCTTGAGCCCAGGAGTTTGAGGTTGCTGTGAGCTAGGCTGACGCCATGGCACTCACTCTAGCCTGGGCAATAAAGTGAGACTCTGTCTCAAAATAAAATAAAATAAAATAAAATAAAATTTTAATTTTATTTTTGGAGACAGAATCCCACTGTGTCATCCAGGCTGGAGTGCAGTGGCATCATCATATCTCACTGCAACCCCAAACTCCTGGGCTCAATGGATGTTCCTGCCGCAGCCTTCCAGGTAGCCTGGATGGACTATAGGTATACACCACCACACCCGGCTAATTTTTTAAATTTTTTGTAGAGATGGGATCTCACTATGTTGCTCAGGCTGGTCCTGAACTCCTGGCGTCAAGCGATCCTCTCACCTGGGCCTCCTAAATTGCTGGGATTATAGGCGTGAGCCACTGTGCCCAGTGGGAAGTACTTTTTAAATTTGTGTTTTATCTATTTCAATATTTCTCTCTTTTTCTGCTCATAAAGGTATATGATTTTGTCGAAAAAATTCAAACATTGTAGAAATATGTATTAAAAAGGATTTAAAATCTCCCTTAATTCTATCACTGAGAGAGAACTGCTACTAAGGGCTTGGTGTCCATTAGGAGTTCCTCGAATGATTCTAGCGAGAGACTTGGATGCGATTGATGGTCGTGTCTGAGACGTCCCTGGTGGCCCAGCGCCAGGCTGAGCCACGCCCGGCCAGTGTCTGGTGACCCGGCTGCGCAGGCGGCGCCTCCTGCCCTGGGGGGGAGAAGAATGGAGCGCGGACACAGCTACCTGCTCACCTGGGTTCTGGCGTCTGCCCCCTCGATGCCCAGGGGACACGAGCGAAAGCGCCTAACACGTGCCAAGCGCGGAGACAGCCCCGGCAGACCGGAAGCCGGCCCCGGCGCGCCCCGTGCGCCCTGTGCGCACGCACACGGACCCGCGGCGCCTAACACGTGCCAAGCGCGGAGACAGCCCCGGCAGACCGGAAGCCGGCCCCGTGCGCCCCGTGCGCCCCGTGCGCACGCACACGGACCCGCGGCGCCTAACACGTGCCAAGCGCGGAGACAGCCCCGGCAGACCGGAAGCCGGCCCCGTGCGCCCCGTGCGCCCCGTGCGCACGCACACGGACCCGCGGCGCCTAACACGTGCCAAGCGCGGAGACACCCCTGGCAGACCGGAAGCCGGCCCCGTGCGCCCCGTGCGCACGCACACGGACCCGCGGCGCCTAACAC